>JAXCGZ010005926.1:0-94274 GCA_037179515.1 Halocaridina rubra | reverse complement strand
GAGTATAGACATTTAAATGGGTGAGGTTATTAGTGGAATAGCAGCTTCACAATGGCTTTCATGGCATAACAAAGACCAATGCAATTTTCTCTCTGATGATATTATACATGACAATACATACCATTATGTACTTTATGAATCATAACATGGCATATTATAACAAAACATGAAACTGATATTCCTCTCTCTCTCTCTCTCTCTCTCTCTCTCTCTCTCTCTCTCTCTCTCTCTCACTCGTTTTCAAGATGAGTTGCACATCAGCACATCAGACATATAAAGGTGCATATGACATTCAAGTATTATGAAGAAGAAGAATATATTGCAAACTACTTCAGGCTAAATTATTAGATTTTAATCTTTAAACAATTGGAGAGGTATTTAAAACTTGTTTTCTTAAATCATATTCTAAACACTCATCCAAGTACACTAAATTAAACTTAACCTAACCTGGCCTAACCAATAAACGGTATATGAAACTATGCATAATCATGTACTATAACAAGAGTGAAAATGACGCAATTATTCTGTTATAAACAGCTGTGGAAAATTGGAATACAAATCTCTCTAACATAGTTAATGTATTTAATGCAAATTAAAGTTTCTATCATGATAAAACAACGAAATTAATTCAGAATTATAATTCTGATTTATAAACTGTCTGTATTTCAATTATCTTTTATACCATTAGCATAATAATTATTAACCTTTTTATATTCCAGTTATATAATAATAATAATAATAATAATAATAATAATAATAATAATAATAATAATAATAATAATTAATAATAATAATAATCTCTAGAAAAAAATTTCCACTATGTATTCCATTATTTTTTCTGGTGTAAATTATCTCTGTCTCTCTCTCTCTCTCTCTCTCTCTCTCTCCTCTCTCTCTCTCTCTCTCTCTCTCTCTCTACCTTATATATTTACCACCAAAATTTTCCTCTTTCTCTCTCTTCCATTTTATCAGATTTGCCTCTTATTGTTCTTCAAAAGATTTTTTATTTTTTTCATTTTTAATTGGTGACAAATTAGACCTTTTTCCTTATCTTACATTTTTTTTAGGGTTATTTTTAGGAATCGATTCCAAGTCTGATCGGCTCCAGGGTTTATCAGGAACGTTATCACCCTCTGGAATTTGCGTCAAGAAGACGTCTCACTTTTTTCTATCACCTTCTGGAATGGGCGTCATGAAGATGTCTTACTTTTTCTATCTTTAAATTTAGTTTCTGTTACTTTAAGAAGCCTTTGTAAGCATCTCTGGGTCCTCTGTACTTTGACTTTATTTTCTATCTGTCGTTTTCCTTTGACATTACCTCATCTCTGCCTTGTCCTTAACCTTTTTCTTTTCCTTCGTCTTGATATTTTCTCGTGTCCGGGCCTTTATTGATGAGGGCAGTTTCTGCCTGTCCAGGTGTCACGCTCATTAAAAAAAATTATCTTGCTTTTCCAATTATTTTCATTGTTTTCTTTCTCTTTGAAAACGAATCATCATCTTTTTACATTTTCACCTTATGGTATCTCTCCGTTATTTTCATTTTACAATAATTTACAAAATCCAATTTACAAATAGGTCTTTCTTTGCTATTTTTATGGCTTTTGTTTTACATCTCTTACAGAAAGACAATTTTTTACATGGCTTCTCTTTATTTCTTACATTATTTTCGTATTACGATAATTTAAGACAATATTATTACAATCGTGTCTTTCTTTTCAATTTTCATCGCTTTTTTTTTCCCTGCATCGCTTCGCCTTCTGCAGCTGTCAATAGAAAACGTCTTTTCTTTTTCTTATTTTTAGTATTCTTTCATCTCATATTTTAAGCAGCCCTATTTTTCATTTGTACAGTTTCTTTTAAAAGTCTTTCCGCTTTTTTTTTTAATATATCTCTATTTTCACTCTCCTTAAGCGTCTTATTCAATATTTTTAATAATTATACCGTTTTATTCCGTATTTTTAATACTTATTATACTATAAATCTACTTCTATCTTTTTTTCCATTTTCTTTAAAAACTTCTTTCACATCCATATTTTTAATACTTATTTTACTATAAATCTATTTCTATCTTTTTTTTCCATTTTCTTTAACAACTTCTTTCACATCCATATTTTTAATACTTATTTTACTATAAATCTATTGCTATCTTTTTTCCATTTTCTTTAACAACTTCTTTCACATCCGTATTTTTAATACTTATTTTACTATAAATCTATTGCTATCTTTTTTCCATTTTCTTTACGAAATTCTTTCACATCCATATTTTTAATACTTATTTTAATATAAATCTATTTCTACCTTTTTTTTCCATGTTCTATAAGAACTTCTTTCACATCAATATTTTTAATACTTATTTTACTATAAATCTATTTCTATCTTGTTTTTCCATTTTCTTTAAGAAATTCTTTCAGATCAATATTTTTAATACTTATTTTACTATAAATATATTTCTAACTTTTTTCCATTTCCTCTACGAAATTCTTTCACATACAAGCATTCTTTTCCAATTATTTTTTAATATTTATTCTATTATATTTCTCTGTTATATTTCTTATTCTTCTTTAAAAAAAACTTTTGCATAGCCTTTTTCTCTTTCAATATTTTAAATATTTAATCTCAATTCTTTATCATTTTTTAATTTTCTTTAATATTAATTCACAAATATTTCCTTGTCAAGTTTAAGGTTTCCCTTTTTTATTTAGATTTGAGCTAGTTTAATTTAGCTTTGGTCAGGTTAGCTAAGATGTACAGCTAAAGAAAGAGCACCCGTCGATAGACCGAGATGCATATTCTACAGTTGATCCATTTCTTTAAGAATCGCTTTTACGTAATAAAAATGGCGACTGGTTTCCCGTATCATTGTTGTTGTTCCGGTTTTACGTCACGGACTCCCTTTTCTACCAAGGGCTAGGACGGTTGCCTTCTTGTGAAGGACTTGATTTGGCAGATGTAATCGTTACCCTGACTGCATGCCCTTGTTAACCTCAGACCGTGACGGGGCTCGAACCCTCAACCTGACGCCTCAGAGTCGCGAACGCTACCGCTTGAGCCACGGTGACTACTCGACTGGTTCCCGTAACAATAAACCCAAAATCGAACCCTTCTCAATCCGAGGCGATATCTTACTGTGTCTGTTATGTCATAATTTCTGTCAACTCAGCGGCGTCGTGAGTACACCAATTGGTAAGGCACACCGTTTAAGAAACTACTGGCCCCATTGGTACAGGCAAAAATATAGTCATTAATGTGTATGTTAAAAATAAAAATAAACAATGAAAATGTCGGTAAACTTATAATTTTTTCATAATAGCATTATTCAGCGGCAATGCAGACACAAACACATACATACATACACACACACATACATACATACATACACACACATACACATATATATATATATATATATATATATATATATATATATATATATATATATATATATATATATATATATATATTTTTTTTTTTTTTTTCCTCCAAATTTTACGTCACGGACTCCCTTTTCTACCAAGGGCTAGGACGCTTGCCTTCTTGCGAAGGACTTGTTTTGGCGGATGTTATCATTACCCTGAGTGCATGCCCTTGCTAATGTACAGAAGCAAAAAAACTTAAATTTATTTATATATACAAGAAGTTCCGAAGACAAACGACCTTGGGATTGTATAGTACGTATCAATACTGCAAAGAAAAAAAACAGCCAAAGGAACCAGTCCCAAGCCCAGCTGAAACGCACTCACTTATTTGGCCACAAGCCGGGTAAAATGAACATGATTGGTGTTAGAAAAAACTACGGTAGTGAAACACTGACCCCGGATATAATGAGTTTGAGCCACGTGGAGCAGGATAAATGCATAAGACTGATGTCAGAAAAGGACTATGACAGTAAACAACTGAGCCCGCGAAAATGGAGGGAATTATACGGCTGTAAAATACTGAGCATGGATGCATGGAGAGGGGAGACAGGGGCAAAGGGGGGATACCGCACCGCGAAAATAGAGGGAATTATTCGGCTGTAAAATACTGCGCTTAGATGCATGGAGAGGGGAGATAGGGGCAAAGGGGGCATACCGCACCGCGAAAATGGAGGGAGTCAAACGGCTGTAAAATACTTAGCATGGATGCATGGAGAGGGGAGACAGAGGCAAAGGGGGCGAAAATAGAGGGAATTATACGGCTGTAAAATATTGAGCTTAGATGCATGGAGAGGGGAGACAGGGGCAAAGGGGGCATACCGCACCGCGAAAATGGAGGGAGTCAAACGGCTGTAAAATACTTAGCATGGATGCATGGAGAGGGGAGACAGAGGCAAAGGGGGCGAAAATAGAGGGAATTATACGGCTGTAAAATATTGAGCATGGATGCATGGAGAGGGGAGACAGGGGCAAGAGGGGCAAGGGGAGCATACCGCAGTAAAACACTAAGCCTAGTTAAATAGTGTGTTATTGTCAGGACAGCATAAGGAGAGTAAGGCATTAACACGGATAACTGACAAGGGTCAGTGTCATGAAGTGCAGGACATAAGCCAGTGACATTTTTGAGCCAGGATATATTTAGAAGGTTGGTGCCAAGAAGGAAAGACGGAAGTAAAACAATGAGTCCGGATTAATGAAGAAGTAAAACAATGAGTCCGGATAAATGAAGAAGTAAAACAATGAGTTCGGATAAATAAAGAAGTAAAAATATGAGTCCGGATAAATGAAGAAGTAAAACAATGAGTCCGGATATATGAAGAAGTAAAACAATGAGTCCGGATAAATGCAGAAGTAAAACAATGAGTCCGGATAAATGAGGAAGTAAAAAAAATGAGTCCGGATAAAGGAAGAAGTAAAACACCGAGTCCGGATAAATGAAGAATGCTGGAGTCAGGAAAGGCATACTGCAGTAATATATTAAGACCAGACAAATGGAGTGGGTGGGTGTCAGGAAGAGCAATGGGCAGCAAAACGCTGAGCCAGAATAAATAATAAGGCAATAAATAATTGACTCCGAATAATTGAAGGTCGGTGTCAGGAATGGCAGAAGGCAGTAAAACAGAGCCAGGATAATATTAGAAACTTGGAGTCAATAAGGGCGACAGGCAGTAAAACAATGAGTCCAGATACAGAGAGATGACAGGTGTCAGGAATGGCAGAAGGCAGTAAAACTGAGCCAGGATAATATTAGAAACTGGGAGTCAATATGGGCGACAGGGAGTAAGACAATGAGTCCAGATACAGATAGATGGCAGGTGTTAGGAATGGCAGAAGACAGTCAAACAGAGCAAGGATAATATTAAAAACTTGGAGTCAAAATGGGCGACAGGCAGCAAAACAATGAGTCCAGATACAGAGAGATGGCAGGTGTTAGGAATGGCAGAAGGCAGTAAAAGAGTCAGGATAAAATTAGACTCTCAAGAGTCAATATGGGCGACAGGCAGTAAAACAATGAGTCCAGATACAGAGAGATGGCAGGTGTCAGGAATGGCATAAGACAAATAAACACTGCGTTAGGGAAAATGTAATATGTCAATTAGGAAAGGAAATAAGGCAGGCAAACACTGAGCCTCGATATATGGAAAAAGTCAATGTCAGGAAGAGCAATAAGGCAGTAAAACACCGACCCAGGATGAAGAAAGGGTAGATCTCTATAGACAGACGAAGAAAAAAGAAAAAGAACGATGAAAAATGGAAACTTATTGTAAAAGAGAACTGGGGAAACTGACTGTACACATAGACGTAGAAAGAATAATAATAACGATGAAAAAAAGAAACTTACTATAAAAGAGAACTGGGGAAACTGACTGTACACATCTTTTTTTTTTTAAGAGTGTGACACTGGGATAGGCAGAAACTGCCCTCATCAACAAAGGCCCGGGCACGAGAAAATACCAAGACGAAGGAAAAGAAAAAGTTAAGGGCAAGGCAGAGATGAGGTAATGTCACACAAAGGAAAACGACAGACAGAAAAAACAGTCAAAGTAAAGAGGACCCAGAGATATGGAGGACTAGGCTCTGAGATGACGATAGATCTGCTTTTTGAAGGATGAAAGGTCATAAGAATTAGGAAAGACAGAAGGAGGAAGAGTTCCAGAGTCTGGAGGTAGATGGGAAAAAGCAGTCGCTGCACCGACCAATCCGCGAGCTACAAATCTCCACACAGTACCTGTGAGATGAGGCCGCTTGGCGAGTGTTACGCGGCCTCGGCAGTGGAGGAGGGATGCAACTCGCCAACTCATCAGAGCAGCGATGGAAGTAGTAGCGATAGAAAAGCGAAAGGGAAGATACCTTGCGGCGAAGAGAGAGAGAATCCAGGTTAGCAGTAAGAGAAGGATCATTAATGAGTCTGACTGCCTTACATAGACGTAGAAAGAAGAAAAATAACGATGGAAAAGGGAAACTTACTGTACAAGAGAACTGGGGAAACTGACTGTACACATAGTCGTAGAAAGAAGAAAAATAACGATGGAAAAAGGAAACTTACTGTAAAAGAGAACTGGGGAAACTGACTGTACACATAGACGTAGAAAGAAGAAAAATAACGATGTAAAAAGGAAACCTACTGTAAAAGAGAACTGGTAAACTAACTGTACATTTATTCTCCTCAATAACTTTACCAACGCTTAAAATTTACTTAGTAATAAAGAATCCCAGAGAAAGAAGAGTGGTTTGCGTAACCAATACTAGCTCTCCAAATTCTGTTCAGTTAAAAATTATTGGTAATTTGGTAGAATTATACAATAACGATTCTTCAACGTATTTCAACATTTACTGTAATGATTTCTACATATTCATAATGAAATTTATAATATAAGTTCATGCCCAGATGAATTCATTCCGACAAATTACTTAAAATACTATACAATACTTTTTTTTTTTAAGAATGAGACCAAAATGGCAAAAGGAATTGCTCTATACGCATTTTAGGAAAAGTATTTTTTTTTATGAGTGTGACACCAGGACAGGCAAAAACTGCCCTCATCAATATAGGTCCGGGCACGAGAAAATACCAAGACGAAGGAAAAGAAAAATGTTAAGGACAAGGCAGAGATGAGATAATGTCACACGAAAGAAAACGACAGCCAAAAAAAAACAGTCAAAGTACAGAGGACCCAGAGATAAATATGATCATAAGCCGATTGTTCCTCGTTAATGCGTATTCAGCGTAAAAAAAAAAAAAAGTATATATTTTTATGAATTAAAAGTTTTAAGAAGGGTTACAGCTACAGTGCTCGTAGTATTACGTCACCGAGTCATACAAACCCGAGGTTGCTAAAAAAGACAGTTTTCCTCTACTAGATTATAGTAGTAATGTAGTAATAATAAAAACAATATCTCTGGCATTAACTAAAAAAATAATAATAATAATAACTACGACAATAAAACTTATAATAATAATAATAATAATAATAATAATAATAATAATAATAATAATAATAATAATAACAATAATAATAATAATAATAATAATAACAATAGTAAAATAATAATAATACAAATAATAACAACAACAACAATAATAGTAATAATGATAATAATAATAAAACAGAAATAATAAATTAAAAAAATAGCGTAATGCAAACACGATTTTTTATTACATATGAAACTCTCTGCTTAAAATCACTTTTGAGATGGTAATGAAGATTCAAGATGTTATTAGCAAAATCCTAGAGCAGTGTGTTCCGATTTTACGTCACGGACTCCCTTTTCTACCAAGGGCTACGACGGTTGCCTTCTTGCGAAGGACTTATTTTGGCAGATGTAATCGTTACCCTGAGTGCATGCCCTTGCTAACCTCAGACCGTGACGGGGCGCTAACCCTCGACCTGACGCCTCAGAGTCGCGGACGCTACCGCTTGAGCCACGGTGACTACTAAAAAAAATCCTACAGCAGTACTGGATCCATTTTACTTGTGTTCAGATATGAGAGAATTTTCATACCACTAACTCTTGAGCTAGGAGATATTCTAAAACTCTAAACGTACCATATTAATTCTAGTTATTACCAGACGTAAGAGATCTGTAGTCACCGTGGCTCAAGCGGTAGCGTCCGCGACCTTGATCCATCAGGTCGAGGGTTCGCGCCCCGTCATGGTCTGAGGTTAGCAAGGGCATGCACTCAGAGTAATGACTACATCTGCCAAAGTAAATCCTTCGCAAGAAGGCAACCGTCCTAGCCCTTGGTAGAAAAGGGAGTCCGTGACGTAAACCCGGAACCAGACATAAAAGATCTGTCATGTAGTGCCTTCCATCAGCTATTAAAATATTTCTTCAACATATTTACTTATGATTAAGATCCTGATGCCAGCTGTAACGCAGATGTCAAAGCACTGAACTAGGGACGTGACAGACGCGCGATCGAACTCACCGAGGGGCATACCACCTTAATTCCCCAGGTCCAACCTGTCTGTATCCATCCCCATAATGGGGATTAACAAAAGGGGGAACCAGGGTACTCAATTTAAGCTGGATCGTTGGACAGTATTTTTTTTATCATATATTATTCGCTGGCACGAATTGTATCACCATCAAAGGGGAATTTCCCTTTGGTTGACATGAGGGGAAAAAAATCTGTATTAAAAAATCAGAATTTGAGTACATGCTAAGACGTTAATGTAATTTAAAAAAAAAAAGTAGGAACACAGAAAGGAATGGAGAGCGTCACACACAAAAAAAAATATAGATGAGTTACTCTAGTATGCGAGAACACAGAAAGGAATGGAGAGCGTCAAAAAAAAAAAAAATACAGATGAGTTACTCAAGTATGCAAAGATGAAGTGAGTGTTACATGTTCAAATTAAAAATAAACTGAGGAGACAGATGAGAGAGAAAAAGGAATTGGAAATGGAGAATAAATTAGAATATGTGAAGTCAGAAAGTAGAAAAAGTGTGAAGATATATAAAACTAGAGGTAAGGAATGAAAGAAAAAGAAAAGCTAAATAAAAAAGTTACATGAAACAAAAAGCAAGAACATATAAAAGAAGCAGCAGAGAATGGTAGAGAGTGTCAAAGAAGAAAATTAAAAAAGCAAAATTGAAGTAGAGTTAAAAGATAAAACAAATAAAAAACAAAGGAAACAAATAAAAAACAAGCAATTCCTTACCCCATTTTTACTGTTCATACACATACACACACACACACACACACACACACACACACACACATACACACACACACATATATAATATATATATATATATATATATATATATATATATATATATATATATATATATATATATATATATATATATATATATATATATATATATATATATTCCAAAGTCTGAGGGCGGAGTCAAGGCAATCAAAAGCTTACTATTCTATCAAGAGAAGAGAGAACTTTTGTGGAGAATAAACTGTGGGCAAAGAGATTACGACACATATTGAAGAAATTCTCACCTACGCACTCTCCCTTCTCTTCCAAGGGAAATAGGTGATGGATGGTGTCTTGTAGCCTTGAGTAAGAAATTAGTCCTGTCTGATTATATAGTAAAAAATTATGCTTCTAGGGAGATTTATGTATGGAGGTAAGTATGTGTGAATGTATCTATGTATGCATGCATGTATGTATGTATATATACACAAATATCCATCTATCAATCTATCTATCTATCTATCTATCTATCTATATATATATATATATATATATATATATATATATATATATATATATATGTGTGTGTGTGTGTGTGTGTGTGTGTGTGTGTGTGTGTGTGTGTGTGTGTGTGTGTGTGTGTGTACAGAACAAAGTACCTCAAAAGGAAAAAAATATATATATAAGTGTTTGCGAGCATAATGATTTCCGCATTTTCAGCGGTATCAGTTACCTCTGTAGCTGAGTAGATGACTATGCTTGTATAGGATAATATAATATATGAATATACGATTGTTTATATGTATACACACACACACACACACACACACACACACACACACACACACATATATATATATATATATATATATATATATATATATATATATATATATATATATATATATATATATATATATATATGAAATGGACGAAAAATAAAATATGCAATAACCTTGGATTCATTCTTATTTTTAAACTCAAAAATAATATATAAAAAGTTAAGTATGTCTATTAACACAAGACAAAAACGTCAAAAATTATTATTCCATTTAAAGAAAGTGAGTCCTACTACTGGCTGAGGAAAATACTTGAGGAAATGCACCTGTAAAAAGAGAGAGAGAGAGAGAGAGAGAGAGAGAGAGAGAGAGAGAGAGAGAGAGAGAGAGAGAGAGAGAGATACATACGATACATCTCAAACCCAAAAAACACATATATTACAACAACAAATAGTACAAGCTTTCTTTCTCCTCTAAATGTGAATATTGGGAGACGTTGGCACCCATTCATTGGCACCATTACTATTGTGTCCAAAGTGTAAATGTGGCCAATATGTCACGTCTCCTCACTCAACAAAATTCTACTCCAGAAATAAACGTATCTAAAAGTTCATTTTTCAATACTATCTCGTTATTAAAAAAAAAAAAAAAAGATGGAAGACTGATAGGAATGTAGATATTCAAGAACACTCTTCTTCAGGTATAAATATGGACTTATAAGTCACTGTTCTTGGCGTGTTATAAAAATAAAATAGTTTGGAAAGGATATATATGTGTGCGCGTGTGTGCGTGCGTGTGTGTGTGTGTGTGTGTGGGGGGGGAATTTCCATGTGCTTTTTTAGTTCAGGATTTGTGACTTTGACGAAAGACAATATAATCATCTGAATCTATCCTATTCTTCATCGCGCACTTTACAACTGGTATGAAACGCGTATAACCTCGACATGTGACACTCTTTATAAGACAAATATGAGGATAAAAAAAATGGTAAATCTAATCAAACATTAATGCATAACAATATGCATTAATGTAAAAAAAAAGTGAAAAAAGATGGTTACGCAAATTTGTAACTGGCTTTGGAAGACTTATAAATTAAATTTCATTATTTTTTTTTATGGTGTGACACCGGGACAGGCAGAAACTGTCCTCATCAATAAAGGCCCGGGCACGAGAAAATACCAAGACGAAGGAAGAGAAAAAGTTTAAGGACAAGGCAGTGATTATTTGTTCTTCAAAAGACGCAGATGTTTTAAAAAAAAAAGAATTTTACAAAGTTATTTTCGAAGTACATCTTCTTCTTCTTCTTGACATTTTGCGTTGAAGGTGATTTAAACTTGCGAGAGTGAGAGGGAGTCATATTTTCCTGAGGGGAAAAAAAGAGGGGAGGTTGAATGTCACACAAGTTACTTGGGGGGGAAAAGTTAAGGTTTTAATAAATCACGAAGTCACTTTTTCTGGCAAAGAGATAAAGTCTTACTAATCGCGACTTTTTTTTTTTTTTACATGGTAAGGAATTGGAGAATAAAAAGGTGCAAATAAACATTTAAAAAAAAAAATTAAAAACATTTCGTGGTACTTACTTTGTATGGAAGTTGTCGATGTGAAAACTGCGTGAATGAAAGAAAGATAGAAATCACAACTCACACAACCGCAGGGAAGATATCGTGGAATACACACCACATAAGAGATAATAGAGAGTGAGAAAGAGAGAGAATGAATGAATGAGAGAGAGAGGAGAGAGAGTTTAACACTAGTTTATGGGGGAAGAGGAGACTTTCTACTACACCACACTGCTCTCGCTCTCTTCCTCTCTCTCCTCCCCACAATACGCCGACAATGTCTGCAACTTTCTTCACGGGAACACACAGTTTTAACAGTCAAGAACTGCATACAATTCAACGGACGCGCACGCGCCGTTGGAACCGCCACTCATTTGGGGAATTCCATCCAATCCTCGATGACCGCGGATGACGTTGCACTCCTAGTCAACCAATCATATAGCGCCCAAGAAGGTTATGTAGTAAGTGGATCAGCCAATGAGAATAACCGAAACTCAACAGGTTATGGGAAACCTCTGATAATATATATTGGTAGAATCAGAGAAGCGTAGGCAGATGGGAGCCAAACCCCTTCGTGGCAGGGTGGTACATGAGAAGGAAATTTTGTCAAAAAAAAAAAAAAAATTTAAAAAAAAAAAAAATAAAATAAAATAAAATACCTCATCAAAAAAAAAAAATTCTAAGGCATAAAATACTTCATCAACAATGGAGAAATTTCTCAAAATCTTATAAAAGAGAAAGAAAACTATCGCAATGTAGATCTCTCAGGATCACATGAGAAGGACTTCTGTCTCAAAAAAAAAAAAAAATCTAAGGCATAAAATACTTCATCAACGATGGAGAAAATTCTCAAAACTTATAAAAGAGCAAGAAAAATATCGCCATGGAGATCTCTCAGGCTCACTTACTTTCCTTTTTTATATTTTATTTTATTTTTTTTTATTTACTGATCCCATGATCTTATTTATGACAATTAAAAATGTAGAGAAAAACTGAGAACTTTACAGGTAAGAACTTTGTTAGTCTATAGGAATTAATTTATTATTACTATTATCATCTTCATTATTATTATTATTATTATTATTATTATTATTATTATTATTATTATCATTATTATTAGAAGTAGTAGTAGTAGCAGCAGCAGTAGTAAAAGTAATAGCAGTAATAGTAGCAGCAGCAACAATACTATTCAAAATTTTACTGAAACAAAATTTTACGTTACCTCTCTCTCTCTCTCTCTCTCTCTATCTATCTATCTATCTATCTATCTTTCTCTCTCTCTCATGCAGACATACACACACACACTCTTATTTCCACACACAAACAAACATACACACATACAAACACATACGCACACACACACACGTCATATCTTTTTGTAATTATGACAAGCAAAAATAATTCTTGTGAAAAAAATAAAAAAGCATCAGTATCCATAACGCCAAAACTTTCACGTGTGAAAATGCAGCCACAAAGTCTTCTAGAAGTGTAAATTTTGGGTGTCAGAAAAAATAAAGACAGTTTAAAAGAAATTGAAAGACAAATTGGTGTCCCGGAAGACTCAAATTCTTAAAGTCTTTGAGCATCTCGTAGTGAAGAAGAAATTTCGGTGAGAATTTCCATCAGAGAAGCGAGAGTTTTGTGCACAAAACATTTTGAAACTTACACCTTAAATGCTGTTTTAGCGTTCCTTATTCTTAGGTATTTTCTTTATTCATTCTTTCTATTTCGAGTAGAATTGCAGGAACACCGAAAAAGAGGCTGATCGACGATATAAACAAAGGAAGGAGAAATGACTAGAAAAGGATAATGTGTTCAACAGTAATGGTGGGAGAAAGTTTATCATTGTTAGCGATCCTATAGGAAAGTAAGAAAAGCAGAAGGCATAGAAGAAATATTGTATGAGGAACACTGTTGACTTTCTCCAAGCTTGAGCTTGCAAAGGCAACATTACAAAATTTAAAACATTTTACAAGGGAAATATGCAAAAAGGGTTAATGGCTATCCCTATAGTATAAATAAAAAAAGTTTCGTGTGTGTGTGTGATTACCTAATTGTGATTACCTAATTGTGTTTACGGGAAAGAGCTCAAAGCTCGTATCTTCCCGTCTCCTGATCGCTTCCATTTTTAGACTTAGTGATACTTATCATACCTGTCCTTAAAACTATGGATTGAGATAGCATTAACTACCTCCTCGCTTAGCCAATTCCAATTATCAACTACTCTTACACTGAAAAAGTATTTCCTTACATCCTGCAAACAAGTTTTCTTCCGAAGCTTCAAACTATGACCTCTAGTTCTAGAGCCAGCCATATCGAAATATCGATCCCTATCCACTCTATCATAACCATGAAGGAATTTAAAGACTGTCACCATATCCCCCCTTACTCTTCTAGCTTCGAGTGATGGCAAGTCTAATTCCCTCAGCCTCTCATCATAACCGAGATTGCGTATTTCTGGCACCAGTTTCGTGGCATGTCTTTGAACTTTTTCAAGCTTAGCTATGTGCTTTTTCAAGTGCGGATTCCAAAAGGGGGCTGCATATTCGAGTTTTGGCCTCACATAGGTTACATAAATATTTCTGAACATTTCCTTGTCCATGTGCCTGAAGGCTACCCTTACATTTGATAAGAATGCATATGCTGCCCTTACTACGCCATTTATATGTATTTCTGGAGACAAATCTGCCAGTATGTTTACTCCTAGATCTCTCTCATTTTCTGTCTCTTGAAGTTGTACTCCAGCCACCGAGTAGTCAAGCTTGGGCCTTCTTGCACTTGTACCCATTCTCATTACCTTACATTTTGAGGTATTGAATTTCATTAGCCACTTTTATGACCACTCATGCAGATTATTTAGATCCTCCTGAAGTTCTCTACCATTGTTCTCGTTTTTTACTTTCTTCACAATCTTTGCATCATCTGCAAACATGTTCATGAATGAATTTACAGACTCTGGTAGGTCATTTACATATACAAGGAACAAAAGTGGCCCTAAAACTGAACCCTGTGGAACTCCACTACTAACTCTTCTCCATTCAGACACTGAGTGTCTTACTCTAACCCTCTGTTCCCTTCCTTCTAAGTAAGTTTTTATCCATTCCAAGACATTTCCACCTATTCTAGCCATTGATTGCAGCTTCCTAATAAGTCTCCCATGTGGAACAGTGTCAAACGCTTTCTGGAAGTCTAGGAATATGCAATCTGCCCAGCCCTCTCTTTCCTGTAAGATTTGGCTTACCTCATCATAAAATTCTAATAAGTTTGTTACTGTTGATCTTCCTTCTCTGAAGCCATGTTGCCTCACTGACAAAAAGTTGAAGGATTCCAAGTGAAGAGAGATATGTTTCCTTAGTAGTTTCTCCATAAGTTTGCAAACTATGCTGGTCAAGGAAACTGGTCTATAGTTCAGAGCCGTATCCCTCCTTCCCTTTTTGAAGATAGGTATCACATTTGCTTGTTTCCAGCATCTTGGAATCTCCCCCGACTCCAGTGACTCCTTAAATATGATACTTAGTGCCACTGATATTGTGTTTGCGCATTTTTTAAGCACATGAGGGGATATGTCATCAGGACCTGTAGCTTTATGAACATCTAAATCCATCAGCGCTTTGCATACCTCTGTGGCTGTAAGGTTGATGTTCTCTAATACCGGCCCTTGAGCTTCTATCACTGCAATCTGAGGGGGTGGGGTATTTTCTACTGTAAATACTGACTGAAACTCCTTGTTCAATTCTTTGCAGATCTCTTCGTCCGTCTCAGTGATGCTTCCATCCGCTCTCTTTAGCATTAAAACCTGTTCTTTTACCTTCAGTTTTCCTCTGATAAAGCTGTGGAAAAGCTTGGGATTTTCTTTAGCCTTCCTGGTGATGTCCCTCTCATAATCTCTCTCTGCCTCTCTCCTTTTACTTAGGTAGTCATTTCTTGCTCTTTTGTAGGTTTGCCAGGCATTTATGTTTTTTCTCCTCCTATACCTTTTCCAGCATTTGTCTCTCCACTCCTTAGCTCTTTTACACCCATTATCGAACCATTTCTCTCTGGCATGAATTACACCTACTTTGGTGACAGGTATGCAGCAATCTACTATCTTCCCATATTTCTCACAAAAGATGTCATACATTTCTTGTACAGATTTGTTGTAAAATAAGGTTCTCCAGTCAATAACTGCAAACAGCTCATTCATTTTGATGTAATCTCCTTTCGGATAGTTCCTCCTCATGTCCTCAGTGCCTCTACTCTCAGGAAGAATGTCTTCAATGATATACTCCATCAACAACACACAGTGGTCACTCTTTCCAATTGGTGGTTCATACTCAATATTTTCAATATCCAACACATTATCTGTGAACACCAGATCAAGTAGTGATGGCTCATCCCCACCCCTGGCTCTTGTTGGTTCCATTACATGTTGGTGTAGGAAATTCCCTTGTACGCAATCTAGGAATCTTGCCCCAAATGAGTCCTCACCACTGTGTGGGTCAAGATTTATCCAATCTATCTCTTTATGATTAAAGTCTCCCATAATCAAAATCCTACATTTTTTCTCCCGCGCCATGTTAACAACTGAGTTTATGACTTCAATCGTACCTATATGACTTTCCTCATAAATTTCAAGCCTATTTTGGTTCCTTGGTGGGTTGTATACAACAGTTATTATAATGCTCTCTGACCCAGTATTTATGCGAGCAACAAGAAATTCCCTGAACTCACTTTCTATAGCCAAGTTTATTTCTTCAACTTGAATCCTCTCACTTATGAGCAGTGCTATCCCTCCACCAGTCCTCTCAGATCTTTCGACCCTTAGTATTCTGAAGCCCTTAGGAAAAACTGTGACACTGTTTATGTCCTCACTCAACTTAGTCTCTGTAATTGCTACTATATCTGCCTTACTGTTGTGAATCCTATCTTTTAATTCTACTGCCTTACCAGCTAATCCATCAGCATTTGTGTATAACAATCTTAATGAGGCCCCATCCCCTGATCTTCTGTCATTATCTTCTTTATCTCCCCTTTGTCTGGAAGTATTCTGTAACGAAAATTTTTCTTCTCTTCTTCATTTCTTTCATCATTTAACCTTCTTGCCTCTTGCAACAAGTTTTGATCTTTCCCATCTCTTCCTGTGTTCTGTATCGTCTAATGAACACTTCTTTGCATTCTTGAAGGTCTTTTAGACTTTTTTTTCTCAACAATATTTCCCTACATGTCTCCCCTCTCTCAAAGGTTACTTTTGTTGGTCTCGGCTTTCCTTCCCTCGAATATTTACCTAGTTGGTGTATGTTTACAATATCCTCAAGACCACATACTACTCCAAGCTTTCTTATCAGGTCTACAACGTTAGCTTTATTTTCTTCAAGTCTCCCCTGCCATGTTGGCTCCTGGGATTCACTTATGCCTGAGATTACCACTGTCTTCTCCTTATCAAGTGCCTGTCTGATGAGTGGGTTTGCCCTTTCCATCACAACGTCTTTCATTTTTTCGATTACTGTCTCTTTATAGTCAACTGTTTGTATGTTTTCCAGTGCCACCACCTTTACAGCCTCTTTTACTGCCACATTCCCATGTGTGTGTGTGTGTGTGTGTGTGTGTGTGTGTGTGTGTGTGTGTGTGTGTGTGTGTGTGTGTGTGTGTGTGTGTGTGTGTGTGTGTGAGTGTGTGTGTGTGTGTGTGTATGAAGTTCTTTATTTATGCTTAAAAAAAATAGGAAAGTCAAATGTCAAAAGTCATTTAAAGAAGATGTAAATGACAAGAACATACTTTTCTATTTATTAGACTACAAAGGAAAGAAGATTTCAAAGTCACATTAGAAAAAGACCATCAATATCACGGTGTCGAAAAATTCAAAAGTTCAGCACTTATCAGCACATCTGATAAAGTGGAGGATGGACATAACCGAGATGTGGTGTAGAGCGAATTTAATTTTGTCATGACACTCCAGTCCTATTTTAACCAGCAAAATGTCATTGACACGGACACTGAGCCACAGAGGTCATAAAGAGAGAGAACTGGAACTTCCACTGAAGACTCAGAATTACCGATGGTACCACTGTGCCCTTTGACTCCGAAATTTATAACTGGAATAAAATAGGGAGGTAACAGAGGCACAACATACCCCTTATCCATCCTCCAGTTTATCAGATGTGCTGATAAGAGATGAACCTCTGAATTTTTCGACACCGTGATAGTCGAAAAATTCAAAGGTTCATCGCTTATCAGCACATCTGATAAACTGGAGGATGGATAAGGGACATGTTGTACCTCTGTTACCTCCCTATTTTATTCCAGTTATAAATTTCGGGGTCAGAGATAAACTGGAGGATGGATAAGGGGTAGGTTGTACCTCTGTTACCTCCCTATTTCATTCCAGTTATAAATTTCGGGGTGAAAAGGCACAGTGCCACCATATATAAATCTCTTTATGACCTCTGTGGCTCAGTGTCCGTGTCAATGACATTTTGCTGGTTCAAATAGTATTGGAGTGTCATGACAAAATTAAATTCGTTCTACACCATTTCACGGCTATGTTCATATGTTCCGAGTTGGAATAAGCCAGCTATTTGCACCCTCCCAATCTCATTTAGAAAACACATGGGTTAAAGGGTTAAAAGCTATCCCTAAATCCACCATTTAATTGAATATGAATTACGGCAGAGAACATTTTTCCAATTAATTTCCAATGAGATTTAACTTATACATCACAGCCAGTGGAATATAAACGTCAGAATTTGAAACTCACTCTTTCGTTTTCACTTTATTAAAGGAAAAAAAATATTTACAGTAGTAGTAGTAGTAGTCGTAATAGCAGTAGTAGTAGTAGTAGTCGTAATAGCAGTAGTAGTAGTACTAGAGGTAGTAGCAGTATCGGCAGTAATAGTAGTAGTAGTAGTAGTAGTAGTAGAAGTAATAATGAGGCGACTACAGACTTGCAGAATAGCTAACCATTCAAATTTATGGAGCATTTTTTTTTAATATTTAAAATTACACAATCTCAACATGCGGCCACATATGAACCATTTTCAAAGTCACAAGCAAAGAACTTTATGAAGGCGATTCAAGTGTGAACAGTAAGAGTACATAAGGCTGGATGTATACCTTGCCCATTAAGAATAGTTACTTGTGTGTGTGTGTGTGTGTGTGTGTGTGTGTGTGTGTGTGTGTGTGTGTGTGTGTGTGTGTGTGTGTGTGACTTTGGGAGTGTGTGTGTGCGTGCGTACGTGTGTGTGAGTGAATGGTTTGTTTGCTTTTATGTTACTATAAATCCCCATCATGAGGCTAGATAGGCAGATGAGAGCTGGGGAATAAGTCTGGATACCCTTCTTAACACGACGCGGTGGACCCATTCGCGGGTCTGTCAGCTCCCAATTCGAGTATTCGAACCACTACGCTACCGCGGTCCCCTGCCTATTAAGGTTAGTATTGATAGTAAATAGGGTCCACAGGGACTTACTCTTTCGTGAGTGATGCAACACAATCACTCATTCAAGTATCCTGGGAATCAATCAAACACGGCAAGAAAGAAATTTAAACAAACACCAACAGGGCAACTCAGGTGTATGAACCCGTTAAAACACATTGATTTTCATACATTTTCATTACCAAAAATCGCAAGAACTTAAGATATAATAGTGAAGAATCATCTGAAAACATCATTAGCAATAGAGCAATTAATCTTTTTTAAAGAGAGAAAGAGCTCAAACGGTAGCGTCCGCGACTCTAAGGCGTCAGGTCGAGGGTTCGCGCCCCGTTACGGTCTGAGGTTAGCAAGGGCATGCACCCTGGGTAAGGATTACATTTGCCAAAACAAGTCCTCCGCAAGAAGGCAACCGTCCTAGCCCTTGGTAGAAAAGGGAGTCCGTGACGTGATATCGGAACGAGAGAGAGAGAGAGAGAGATTATTTTATTTTATTTATTTTATTAATTTATTGCGCCAAGGCGTCAGACATTACATGAGTTCATACAAATAATGCTTCAAATGGATATAAAACCAAGAATTGAACATGGTTTACAGGGAGGTGTACATATTGATAAAACATTGCTGCATACTAACATACAACTCACAGAATGGCAGCACAGAGTACATTATATGCAAAAGTAAAGCTCAGAGAAACGCAGAATGCACAAACAGAATTATACAGAGAGAGAGAGAGAGAGAGAGAGAGAGAGAGAGAGAGAGAGAGAGAGAGAGAGAGAGAGAGAGAGAGAGAGAGGAGAGAGAGAGAGAGAGAGAGAGAGAGAGAGAGAGAGAGAGAGGAGAGAGAGAGAGAGAGAGAGAGAGAGAGAGAGAGAGGCGTCGCTATTACTCCTTATTTAGGGGTGGACACACACGGAGTCAAGTTGGCTTTAAATAAGAGTTCGCCACCTCCCGAATCGAGCATTTTACCACTACGCTACGGCTGTTCCCTATGAAATTAATAAATTGTTTTGTTCTAGTTTTACGTCACAGACTCCCTTTTCTACCAAGGGCTAGGACGGTTGCCTTCTTATGAAGGACTTATTTTGGCAGATGTAATCGTTACCCTGAGTGCATGCCCTTGCTAACCTCAGACCGTGACAGGGCGCGAACCCTCGACATTTATAGAATATGTGGATATATTATGTAGACTCATCCTCGGGAGTTTTCCATATCCATTTGGTGTGACTGTTTCTCTTCAGTCTCAGGGAGCCTCGAGTTGGCTTTAAATCATGATTTTCACGGCCAAAAGCCCTTCCTAACACCAACCCACTCCCCTGATCAGAGCTTGGAAAGACACCAAGCTGAACTGGAATGATCCCCCAGTTTTAAATCAGACCAAAAACAACAAGAACTAAGAGAAGACATTTCACGTCATTACTAATCCCCACACTGGGGGGAACACATTGAGCAAGAAAATTACGGCTGGATGCCGTTCTTCATGCCCCACGGTGGGCTCGATCACGGATCTGTCAAATCTAAATCGAAAGTCTTAGCAAGAGGGTCTGCCCCTCTTTTTATCTCTTTATTTTATTTTCGTGATTCTCCCCCAAAATCCTTCCCATCCTATTCCCCCCCCTCTTTAGTGATGAGACCCTGAATAAGGCTACCAGAGTTCACTCGAAATCGTCATGGATTCCCCCCCCTCCACTCCTATCCCAATTATCCGTATCCGTAATCGGAAGTTCTAACCACTACGTTAAAGGTCCCCTTATCACTCGTAATGCGAGAGAAAACATATATAAGCTTGTGACTTAATCACATAAAGTTTTTTTTTCTGGTTTGTCGTTCTGTGCAGTCTCGAATGTCAGTCTGTGATAATTATAAAACTTTTTTTTTTAAAAACAAGAACAAAAAATTAAAAAAAATGTCTGAATTTTCTCTCACTGTGGGCAACCGATTTATATATCTGCATATATGAGCATCTGTTTCCAGGACAGGTCTGGAATGTATATTTGCTATCACCCTGGCCTAAGTAGTTAAAATCTAGATTTAGTCTGCAAAAACATACAAAACTCAGTAATTCTCACTTGCATCCAAAAATATGAGAGAGAGAGAGAGAGAGAGGAGAGAGAGAGAGAGGAGAGAGAGAGAGAGAGAGAGAGAGAGAGAGAGAGAGAGAGAGAGGAGAGAGAGAGAGAGAGAGAGAGAGAGAGAGAGAGAGAGAGAGAGAATTTGACTTAAAATACAACTGTTAAAACGGACATTTTTTGATCCAAAACTTAAAATATAAGATTTTCATATTCTTCTCACACGAGAAAAGCTGATTGTTCCGGTTTTACGTCACTGACTCCCTTTTCTACCAAGGGCTAGAACGGTTGCCTTCTTGCGAAGGACTGGTTTTGGCAGATGTAATCGTTACCCTGAGTGCATGCCCTTGCTAACCTCAGACCGTGATGGGGCGCGATCCCTCGACCTGACGCCTCAAAGTCTCGGACGCTACCGCTTAAGCCACGGTGACTACAAGCTTTTGTATACAGAGTATGTCGAGAAAAATATATATGTTCTTAATAAAGTTACCTCCAATTATTGTGTATAATATTTGTCCTTATCGTTACAAAACAGCATTCACCGTAGCTCAAGCGGTAGCGTCCGCGATTTTGAGGCGTTAGGTCGACGGTTCGCGCCTCGTCACGGTCTGAGGTTAGCAAGGGCATGCACTCAGGGTAATGATTACATCTGACAAAACAAATCCTTCACAGGAAGGCAACCGTCCTAGCCCTTGGTAGAAAAGGGAATCCGTGACGTAAAACCGGAACATCGTTACAAAACAACAAAGTAGTTTTTAAAATCGGTGTATTTGATAAGAATCGCTCCCCTCCCCCCATACACCAGTAGGATTATCAGTCTTAAACGGTGTTGCAAGGACTGCTGTATTTCCAGGAGTAATCTACCTCCCGACAAAGTTAGTAAGGTTGGACAAATATTCTCTTCAAAGGGATAAGCTTCTTATGTTGAATTTATACGGCTTCCTTTAAGGTATGGAATATGTAGGCGAACACGAAGCAATTTAAATTCGGCATTCAAATTCCCAAATAAGAAATGACTGAAAATTGTATCGTTTACTCAGTGTTCAAACCTTATCTATAAACCCATTAGATTTTACAAGGCATTTTTCATTATTTAAAAAAAACACACACACACACACCTTAATAAGGTTGAATTTTGAATCCAAATAAATTATCAATATATTTGTAAGACGAGAGTAACTTCATACTCAAGTATTTACACAATAAACATGTAAACATATATAAGTAACTTATTTATTTAATTACTTTGATTAATTTAATATTAAACATCTTTAAAACGTGATTTAAATAACTCCATATTATCATTAACTATAAACAACAACAACAACAATAATAATAATAATAATAATAATAATAATAATAATAATAATAATAATAATAATAATAATAATAATAATAATTTCCCGACTGGCTTGTTCATATCCATTCACTCCAAAACAATCGCATATGAAAGGATATATGTTATTAAAATAATAGAACCTGTCTTCCAGGGGTGATCAGATGTACCTATTATAAGAACCACACACTATCATCGACTTACACTGCTGAGAGAATATCATAAAAAATAAATGAATAAATAAAGACTTGAATGAACGAAAGTAACTTCAAAGAAACAGAGAAGAGACGAGGTTAGGCCTCTGGTCTATCAAGACAGTAGTGTATATGGGAGAATATACACTTTCATACACACACACACACACACCCACACATACTACGTCAGTCAGTAAAACATATTAAACCGATCAAGAGACGGGGAATAACGAGCATCGGGTTCTTTCCCTTTGGCACAATTAGGTAAACAGACACTAATAGTGACACACAAAACGTAAAAAAAAAAAAAAAAAAAAAATCTTTATTTTTATACTTTTTCGATTTCTGAGGATGTTTTCATATGATTTTTCACTATTATATCCTAAGCTCTTGCAAATTTTGGTTATGAGTATAAGGAAATTAATGTGTTTATGTGCTCATAGACCTGAGCTGCCCTGCTGGTGTTTGTTTAAATTTCTTTTTTAGTGTTTGACTGATTCCCATGTTACTTGAGTGAGTAATTGCAGGATGAAAACTCTCTGACGTACGTTAAAGACAAGAAGAATGGTAGAGAGCTTCAGGAAGTCACTAAACAGTCTGCATGAGAGGTCAGAATAGTGGCTAATTAAATTCAATACTTCAAAATGTAAGGTAATGAGAATGAGCAAGAGTGTAAGAAGGCCCAAGTTCTGGTACATTCAATAACTGACGCGGAAATTCAAGAGAAAGAAAAAGATCCAGGAGTAAACGAACTGACACTTTTTTCTGTGGAAATGCATATAAATGGTATATTAAATGCAGCATATACTTTCTTGGCAAACATTAGGGATGCTTTTAGGCACATGGACAAAGAAATGTTCATATATATTTCTGTGAGTTATGTGAGGCCAAAGTTTGAATATGCAGCACAATTTTGGAATATTAAATTGAAAAAACATATTAATAAATCAGAGAAAGTTCCATGGTGTGATACAAAGCTGGTGAGAGAGATACGTAATCATAGTTAAGAGGAAAGGTTAAGGAAGTTAGACTTACCATCATCTGAAACTACAGAAGTGGGATATAATGACGGTTTTTTTAAATTCCTTTCTGATTTTGACAGAGTGGACAGGGATCACTATTTCTATTTGGGTAATTCCAGAACTAGAGATGTAAGAAAGAGTTTTCTAGTATAAGGATAGTAAAAAAAAACTGGTCTTCGCTAAGCGAAGAAATAGCAAATGCTACCTGAATTCGTAGTTTTAAAAAGAGAAATAATAATTTTCATGGAGTTAAAAATTAAATCGATCAGCAGATTGGGAGCTACAAGAATATGGCTCTTTCTCATTGGCACAATTAGGTAAATACATACAATGCTCATGACCGCACACATGCATACGAACAAGAACACACACGCAAACACACTATAATTAATATATATATATATATATATATATATATATATATATATATATATATATATATATATATATATATATATATATATATATATATATATATATATATATATATATATATATATATATATATATATATATATATATATATATATATATATATATATATATATATATATATCAATTTGGTGCCGGATGTTTTGAGGCTTCTATTTTGATCTTATCTAAGTTTTTTTAGTGATTACAAGTTTTTACACATACACATACACACACGCTATATATATATATATATATATATATATATATATATATATATATATATATATATATATATATATATATATATATATATATATAGTGGAGAAAGCGAAGAAGAAAAAGAAGAAGAAGAAGAAGAAGAAGAAGAAGAAGAAGAAGAAGAAGAATCAAGAGGAGAAGAAGAAGAAGAAGAATCAAGAGGAGAAGAAGAAGAACAAGAAGATTTCAATAAAACTCCAAACACTACGGCGTCTTAATACCAATAAAAGACAACATCCCCAAAAGAATAATGGAGACTCCTTTCAAGGAAAATGGAACCATGAAAGAGTATGGAAATTCTTGTAATTTCGTAGTTGTACAGTGACGCATCTGTCTCCCCGAGAAGCCACTTTCTATCAAGTAACGTTGTTGTTAACACATTATTGCCTATCAATTTAAAACAATTTCTCTCTCTCTCTCTTCGTGTGGGTGTGTGTATACCAACACGCACACACACTTGGCCACTTTCCATGAGGGTGACCCAAGGAGAATGGTGAAGGAAGGGGGAGCTAAGTGGAGTAATCGAGGCGTGTTTTAGCTTGTGGTGAATGTGTGACTCGGCCATCCCATTACATGAGGTGTATATATATATATATATATATATATATATATATATATATATATATATATATATATATATATATATATATATATATATATAAAGAACATTTAAAAAATTTAATATGAATTATTTATATAAAAAAATGTGGTGTCTCTTCTATTGCATATATATTGTAAGAATACCCACTGTGTATGTTGTGAATATAAATGATTTTTTATTTACATCTTATATTCTCTCTCTCTCTCTCTCTCTCTCTCTCTCTCTCTCTCTCTCTCTCTCTCTCTCTCTCTCTCTCTCTCTCTCTCTCTCTCTCTCGTTTGATAGTCCTAAAATGAACTTGGAAAAAAGTATCGCTTTTAAACTAAACTGTCGCTGTTCTAACGTGTATCTGCCAATATAGGGGGTCTAATAGAAATAAAACCTTGCAATATATTTTAAGTAAAGGTTTTACTCTATAAGACAGAGGGAAGCCATATACTTGTAGAGTCTATCTACAGCTTATCTACAATTAAAATGAAAACCTGACTACGGTCCAAGAAACTTACCTCCATGATGTAGAAAAAAAAAAACTTATCTTATTGTCTACAAAACTGATCATTATAAAAGACAGCATATACGATTATTTTTTTTATGAGTGTGATACCGGCACAGGTAAAAACTGCCCTCATCAACAGAGGCCCGGGCACGAGAAAATACCAAGACAAAGGAAAAGAAAAAGGTTAAGGAAAGGCAGAGATGAGGTAATGTCACACAAAGGAAAACGAGACAGAAAAAACAGTCAAAGTACAGAGGACCAGAAATATGGAGGACTATGCCCTGAGATGACGATAGATCTGCTTTTTGAAGGATGATAGGTCATAAGAATTAGGAAAGACAGAAGGAGGAAGAGAGTTCCAGAGTCTGGAGGTAGATGGGAAGAAGTAGTCGCTGCATCGACCAATCCGCGAGCTACAAAGCTCCACACAGTACCTGTGAAATGTCAAAGGTTCCCTAAATTCGTCTAAATAAATGTTTATTACTGCCTAACAGGATAGCCAATATATCTACCACGTCATTAAAAGGAAAGTCAGAAAAGTTAAAATATGAATACCAACCAACATATCTAACTTTCTATTTTTATGGGATAGATAAATTAGGGAAGGCCTTACCCTCTCCTATTCCCCCCCAGTGCTTTTAGACATGCAAAGAAAGCTGTATGATCCACCACTGTGACAAAAAATTCGAGGCTGAAACCAGTAAAAATAATACTATTTATCGAAATAGCTTGGCCCATGGCATAAGCCGCCCGTTGTGATGCTGCAACTACTGGCCATGATAGCTCGATATTACTACTCTCTCTCTCTAAACTCTTCTACTGAACTATGTACACCCCTCATACTTAAAATTCCTTCACGCGCGGTAAGCCAATATAATCTCTACTAAAATTAACAAAGAAGTTTACCTCTTAAGGATTAAAGAGGCTTGATACGGTCAAGTTAATTATATTCCCACAAACTTATACTAAATTATAATTATAAACATCAAAATGTTTAAGAAAAGAGCTAAGAGTGAACTTGTATATACTATATATGCAACCACAAATACTGCATTAATAACAATGATGATGTCTTCAAATAGTCTACCTTCCTTGTCGGGATTCGAACCTAGGACCTGTAGAAAAGAAATCTACAGCTTAGTGCACTGAGCCACAGAGGTGTAAGAGAGGAAAAAGTGGAGCTTCTACTGAAACTACACTTTTCTGTTTTTCTCCCTTCCCCATCGACTAGTGTTCAGCACACATTTATATCTCCTCCTCGACACCGTGGCTAAACCGTTGATAGAACAAATGCAATGCAATTAAACAGTTTAAAATGCCTTCAAATATGCTACCACCCTTATGAGGATTCAATCCTGGAACCTGCAGTACAGGTAGGAAGGGAGTAAAACAGAGTAGAATAGGCTTAGTAGTTTCCTCTATCTGTTTACTCTCAGCATAAGTATGAGTTCTCCCTCTTTTACACCTCTGTGGCTCAGTGCACCTAGCTAAGGACTTCAGTTCTACAGGTCCATAGTTCGAATTCCGACAAAGGAGGCAGATTATATGAAGACCAAGACAACAGGAACAACATTAATAATAATAATAATAATAATAATAATAATAATAATAATAATAATAATAATAATAATGAAGCAGAAGACGCAGATAATCTAAAGTATGTTGCATATAAAGAAGGAACTATGTGTATAAATGCCGAGAGTATTAATGCCGTTCAGTGTGTCAATATCAATCCCTACTCAAATGGGGGTGGACACAGACAAGCTGCAGTTTGGAATTTAAGGCCTGATGCCCTTTCCTACGTCCTGATGTAAAATTCTATGGTTCTTTCAAGAACCAATGGAGCTCAACTCAGTGATACTGCAGTTGTATAAAAGAAATCTAAATGGCAGAGATGAAAAAAAAGATAGGACAGTAAAGTTAGGTCTCAATGAGGTAATCCCTAAACAGTACTCCATATATATTCATATATACTTTTTTACTGGGTAGCCGTTAGACGGGCAATTTTCCCTGCCATAGAACCCCTAGCTATTGAGGGTAATGTACTCATTGAGGCTGCTGAATTGACAAGGTTACCACAAAAGGTGTAACAACACTTTTTCTCGAAATTCCCAGCTCTTGAGTGCAATGTACTCAATGAGGCTGCTGAAATGACAAGGTTACCACAAAAGGGATAACAAAATTTTTTTTCTCAAAATTCCTAGCTCTTGGGGGCAATGTACTCATTGAGGCTGCTGAATTGACAAGGTTACCACAAGAGGTATAAAACTACTTTTTTATTCTCGAAATTTCAAGTGGTTCTAGCTAAACAGTTCCTGAAAACGAGGAACAATACCCTAGTTGCACCGACAAGAAGAATTTGGACAAGTCAATTCGGGAAGATGAACTCGGAAGTTCCTGGGTGGGAATCATAATCTACACCCACTTGTTGTTGTTCCGGCTTTACGTCACGGATTCCCTTTTCAACCAAGGGCTAGGACGGTTGCCTTCTTGCTAAGGACTTGTTTTGGCAAATGCAATCGTTACCCTGAGTGCATGCCCTTGCTAACCTCAGACCGTGACGGGGCACGACCCCTCGACCTGACGCCTCAGAGTCGCGGACGCTACCGCTTGAGCCACGGTGACTACAAAATCTACACCCACTGAACTACCCAATGCCTGCAGTTTCATCCATCTCCTTTTGGTGTTCAGCTCTGAGAATATGAACACAGGACTTGCTGGGTTGAAGCAATGCTCTGTATCAACTGAGATGTTGACAGCATATAGGGTTCAGTTTTAAGTAGTTGAACACGGGACTTGCGGGATGGAAGCCAAGTTCTGCATCAACAGAGCTACGGAAAGGTATTTTGTCTCTGGCCTTTTGCACATTATTGTCTATCGTTAATGATCGTTTCGTCCTTTCATAGAAAATTGTCTTCGTTAGTGTCCTCTTTCTGTAATTATATGGATCGTTGATTACCTCAATCATGGCGCCCTAAGGACGATATTTCTTAAGTATACATATCGCTGTTTATGCACACACGCTCCCACACCCACACATTTACACATATACATGTTCTTAGGTTTTGTAATGTAGTGATTAAGTGTATATTAAATAATATTTATTCTTATAATTAGTACTTTTTATTTTTTTAACTGTATCATTTACTTTCATTATAATTTATGTTTCCTTTTATTTTATTATAGGTCTGATGATGACAATAGTATGTGATGAAACGTCACAATGAAATATTAATTTTCGAACAAGCATTGTTGCTGACCTTCATTATTAGCTTAAACTCTAAAAAACGAATTAATTGCATCTATATATGTGTGCGTGTGTATGTCTATATATAGGTGTGTGTGTGTGAAACGGAGAAACTTCAAAAACATGCTATGACGCTGGTGACAGAGATCTAATCACCCCACCTTAAGGATTAAACCACTTTCATATATACAAGAAAAATCATACACCTTAATCGACAAGTTCCCTGCCTGGGGACCCTGCACCCCTATTCAGGGGGTGCGACAAGGAGCGGCTTATGTGTTTCCAGTGCTTAAAGTCATCTCTCAACCATCTGCCAGGAATCAAAACTCGGCATATTCAAATGTTTCACTTTTGTAGCGGGGATGAACAGTAATCAAGCCTTTCCAAGGGGTGTGGGGCATAGAAAAGGATGAAAACCATTTCCTTATACAATCAGGAGGGCAATACTGGAGTCGTTTGCCAAGCAAAGATGCCACATTTGAGACAAATGTTAAACTAAATAATTTACAATTATCAGGATATCACAAAGGTTTTAGATATTCAAATTCATTTTCAGAAGGAGAGAGAGAGAGAGAGAGAGAGAGAGAGAGAGAGAGAGAGAGAGAGAGAGAGAGAGAGAGTTAATTATTCAGAGCCAATAGTTTACATATTAATAACGATGATATTTTAATGCTTCCATTTTTGTAAACTGCATAAAAAAAAAAAGTATCGCTTAAGAGCAAAAACGCTAAGAAAAAAGTCTGACGACCTGTAGTCAAGTTTTTCCGGTTTTACGTCACGGACTCCCTTTTCTACCAAGGGCTAGGACGGTTGCCTTCTTGCGAAGGACTTGTTTTTGGCAGGTGTAATCGTTACCCCGAGTGCATGCCTTTGCTAACCTTAGACCTGACGCCTCAGAGTCGCGGACGCTACCGCTTGACCCACGGTGACTAAAATAATAATAATAATAATAATAATAATAATAATAATAATAATAATAAAAATAATAATAATAATAATGGTATTAAAATGCAATATTAGTAGAGGGGGGAAGAAGGGAAGAGCTTACCGTGAACCAAACTCACTCTTGCTTCTTCTTCTTCTTGATATTATTATCAATATTATTACAACACCAAAGAAGCTCATTTTAATAGAATATCTTACTTCTGAAACAAGCAAAACTATGTAAATATCCTCCCATATTAAATGCTGATAATATATATGAATAATCTTCAGTATCGATTGCACAGTTACATACATATAAATATACAGTATATATATTTTGGTAGGCACCATATGTATTAACTCACACAGACTCACTAGAAAAAATTGACTGTTAATAACACGTTCTCGAATTGAGCCCCTTCAAAAATCAAATTGCCCCCTGTGGGGCATGCACCCCACGCTGGGAACTACGACCGTAGTGTGATTACTACCTCTTACAATTTAAAAAATCTTACATTGGTTAAATCTTTAACCTAGGTTAACGAAGGTAACCTAAGATGGTTGAGTTACTTTGATTTAATTATAATTCATATTTAAAGAGGAAGGAATCATACTTCGAAGCACGTAATTTTTCTCTACACAGATCTTATTCATATATTATGGCAAGAGAGGTTATGTTGGGAATATGTAGGTTAATTCTGTGTAGGAAAATAAAATTAAAACTTGGTGGCAAAGCTTAACTTACCATGGCACTGCAAGACTTAGTGTGAATCAAGGTCACATCATGACACACTAATATTGAGCCAAAACACCTGAAAATATAGACAATATTGATATAAATAAAATTATGCTACACACGGATTTTCTGGGGCCTGTTTTAGGACTAATCTGAACCGGGAAGTGCGTTGCATCAGGGGCCTATTTTAGGACTAATCTCAACTGGGGAATGCGTTGCATCAGAGGCCTAGTTTAGGACTAATCTGAACCGGGGAGTGCATTGCATCAGGGGCCTATTTTAGGACTACTCTGAACTGGGGAGTGCGTTGCATCAGGGGCCTCGTTTAGGACTAATCTGAACCGGGGAGTGCGTTGCATCAGGGGCCTATTTTAGGACTAATCTGAACTGGGGAGTGCATTGTATCAGGGGCCTATTTTAGGACTAATCTGAACCGGGGAGTGCGTTGCATCAGGGGCCTATTTTAGGACTAATCTGAACCGGGGAGTGCGTTGCATCAGGGGCCTATTTTAGGACTAATCTGGACCGGGGAGTGCATTGCATCAGGGGCCTATTTTAGGACTAATCTGAACCAGGGAGTGCATTGCATCAGAGGCCTATTTTAGGACTAATCTAAACCGGGGAGTGCGTTGCATCAGGGACCTATTTTAGGACTAATCTGAACTGGGGAGTGCGTTGCATCAGGGGCCTATTTTAGGACAAATCTGAACTGGGGAGTGCGTTGCATCAGGGGCCTATTTTAGGACTAATCTGAACCAAGTCTCCAGGTTAGTTTTATAAACACTATGTAAACCTATGCTAGTTTTCAGATATTTGTAGTTTAGTTAGGTCATGTTGCATTCATAAGACTGTATTTTTAGCTATCCAATGGTTGATACAATCAGCTTTTCGATGTCTGCAGCTCATTTTGTCAGTTTACCAGACTAAGTTACATGCTCGTGAATTGTTATTTCTCTCTTAGCAAAATTACTTGCTTTCCAAGACATCAGATCGTTGTGCATAACATATTTATCATTAATGAATATTGACATGACTACATTAAAAATTTTAAACTGATGAGAAGTTGAGGAATGATAACCAATACAATGGCTGTATAAAATGGGCACAGCATGTGCCATAAACAGATCACACATTGCAGTATTTATCCCCCAATTATATATATATATATATATATATATATATATATATATATATATATATATATATATATATATATATATATATATATATATATATATATATATATATATATATATATATATGCAAATCATATTTTGCCCCTAGCCAAGACTCGAACCTCAGACACATAATTAGTGTGTCGAGTTACTATACTACTGAAGGTCTAGAAGAGGCAAACCTCACAGCTAACTGCTATGCTAGGAGGTGAACGTATTCTTTCTGAATATCCTTAGTAAATACTAAAGCCTCTTTCCAACCTCACTCATAGCCTCTTTTTGGCATTTAATTCACATCCCATGCTATTTAGGCATCAATAATAATAAAATAAACACATTAACACGTGAAAACAGGAATCATATTTTCCCCCTGGCTGGCACTCCAACTGAAAACACATAATTAATGTTCCAAGGCACTACCAACAACACCACTGAAGGTCTAAAAGAAAAATATGAACCTAGCCTCCTGGCTAGTACAGTGGTAATGCGCTAGCCTCACATTCGCGAGGTCGACAGATCGTGCCTCGTCCAGGCAAGAGAGTTTAAGCTGTTTACTGGGGAGGTTACTGCTGTGGCTGGGTACCACAGTGGGAGTTGGGGCCTGTGGCAGCTGGCGACCACCCTATGGGTCCTCCATGACCCGTTCCACCCATCCGTGGGTGGAGAATCTAAAACAACAAAATGAACCTCAGAGCCTGCTGCTATGCTAGGAAATGAACATTTTCTTTCTGAATACTTTTTGTTCATATTACAGCCTCTTCCCAACCTCACTCGTGGCTTCCTTTTGGCATTTAATTCATATCCCATGCTATATAGGCATCAATAATAAACACATTAACATATGTGAAAATACGAATAAAATTTTACCCCCTGGCAAGAGTATTCAGAGAAAATACGGTCATTCCCTAGCATAGCAGTTATCTGTGAGTTTGTTTCTTCTTTTAGGCCTTCAGTGGTGTTGGTAGTGCATTGGCACACTAATTAAGTGTTTTAGGCTTAATCCCTGGCCAGAGGAAAATATGATGCATGTTCTCACAAAAGTTAATGTTTTATTTGAAAATTATTGATGCCTATATTGCATGGAATTTAAATTAAATGCAAAACTATGCCACGAGAGGGGTTGGGATGAGGTTGTAATATGAACAAAGCATATTCAGAAAAAATATGTTTATTCTCTAGCATAGCAGTTAGCTGTAAAAATTGCTTCTTCTTTTAAACCTTCAATGGTGCAGCTGGTAGCACCTTGGCAAAGAAAATTATGGGTCTTAGGGTAGAGTTCTGGCCAGGGGCAAAATAAGATTCATATTACCAATTATAATTATGTGTTCATTTGTTTTATATGTACTGTATATTACAGTTTTACATCACGGACTCCCTTTTCTACCAAGGGTTAGGACGGCTGCCTTCTTGCGAAGGACTTAGTTTTGGCAGATGTAATCATTACCCTGAGTGCATGCCCTTGCTAACCTCAGACCGTGACGGGGCGCGAACCCTCGACCTGATGCCCCAAAGTCGCGGACGCTACCGCTTGAGCCACAGTGACTACTTGGACTCCGTGGGAAGCCGGACTCTACCCTTGGGCTTAGGAGCAACTGTATAGTGTATTCCATTGTCAACTAACTATAATTAATAATAGATCCAGTGGAGCATCTCCAATTTAAACAGCTTTATACCAAGTCCAACACTTTCTACCAATTTAACAGCTGCATTCCTTCTCCTACCCCTATGAACCTGGTAAAGTTTAAGACTTTAGGGGACTGCAGTAGCATAGTGATCAGTGCACTCACTCCAGAAAGTGACAAAACAGTGTTCGAACCAACCCAAGGGCATTAGGAAGGGCATTCTGTGTTACCTGTCCAGCTTCAACCTGTGTCCACCCCAAGAACTATGGAATAATAGCAACATATAAAAAGGCAAACAACAACAAAGTTTGAGGAATTAAAACATTTGTACTGGCTATTATATGATCTAGCAGTAACAGACTTTCCTAACTGAATCAAAGTCTTTTTCTTCGAAAAACTTACCAGCACACTTGACAAAATATAAATTTCTTGTAGAGGTTTATTAGCTCTAAACCAGCGGTTTCCAACCATTTTTTGGCCATACCCCACCTTAGTATCTCTAAAATCCTAATGCCCCTCGTGTGCATATAATTCTTATTATTCAAAAGGTGAATTCCTATTCACGTTGAGGAAGCCTGACAGGCCAATAACTTGGTGTAAACAAGTTTCCAAAGAACATAGCATCCATGAAAGAGAAAAGTAATAGAACATTAGGACAGTTGCAGTAATGATGAAGAAATAATAATATGAAGTGATATGAAAAACAGAATTGAATGGAAGAATTTTCTGTACTATTTTGACAATTTTAATTACTTAACAGTAAAATAAAGGTACCTACCAAATGCAAAATACAATTTGAGCTCCCCTCAAGATAAGTAGACTAAAGTTAGCGAGATCCTTGCGCTTCATGCCTGCTGCAGAGAGATTTTATATTAGGTACCAAATTAGTCTGCATCAAGTACACGCATACATACATACACACAAATATTTTTATGTATGCATACTCTATATGCAATGTAAGTATTAACTTGCTAACATACTAGAAAAAAGTCACTGTTAATAACACATTCTCAAATTGCCCCCATTTAAAATAAAATTGCAACCCTGTGGGGCATGTGCCCCACATCGGGAACTATGGCTCTAGACCATTAAGTTTGCTTACATTGTTCAATAACACTTCATATAATTAATTACACTTTCCTAATTTCATCATTCACATTGCTATAATTTGTCTGCAAAAACTTTATGTAATACGGTCACCTCTCCATTTACGCCAGTTTAGATTATGCGAATTTGAATCGACACGTATACAAAATAATAGTAAAAAATTTGAATTATGCGGTTAACGGGAGCGAGAAAAGTCGTTGAACAGTTTAGTGACTAACTGCCCGCCTCGGAGCACTTTCCCGCCATGCTGCCATGTGCTTCAATCTCTCTTCACCCAGCATACCGTATGGATATATTGCTTGTTCTAACTGTTGTTTTAGCAAGCTTTGAGCTTCCTGTGATTTTTGATGGTATTTTTATTCGTTTATCATGACTAGTAAATGCACAGGAAAAGGCTGTGGAAGTGCCCCTACTCCCAAAAAAGTGTTGCTTTGATGTTTTATTTTACCTTTGTTTACGATTGCAGCTAGGGGTTAGTTCTCCCGCTTCCCCTCCCTCTCCTACTGCTTAAGTCAACCGCTAAACGGTGTCACGCACGTCCCGGTATGCTTGTTGCCCACTGCATAATAGAGTGGGTTAATTTGTTTACTGTACAGTACATATTTGTTTATATGTATAGTTTTAATAATGTACTCGTATATTTCTAATTTACATATGTATTTCAGCTTGGTTATGTACTGGAAAAGTGTGTTTTACTTAGCTTTTTTCTTTGGCATAGTGTGTTTAAACAGGCGCGTGGAATGTATCTATGTCTATTAACATTATTCTTTATGGAATAAACTCTTTAAATTACGCAAAATTTGCTTTACACGGTCATTTTCAGAACCTGTCCTCATATAAATAGAGAGGTGACTGTACACTGCAAAGGAAAAGTATGGGGACTGGAGTAGTGCATTTGGTTAGAGCGCTTGACTCTGGATATGACAGACCCGCAATCAAGACTACCGCGCAATGCTAGGAAGGGCATAAAGTCTTAATTCCACAGCTTTAACTTATCTGTACCCACCCTCATAATTAGGATTACTATACATAATACAGCAAACAAATGCATAGCAATAGTACAGGCAATGAGCTTCAATAGAATAGCTACAAAGTTCAAAGTTATATGCATATTTTTTCCATACTTGTAAAAAAAATTCACAACACAAATCTAAAATTAATTTATATGTAATAATTAGTTTAAAAATTATTTACAACTACATTTTGGAGAGACTTTTTGAGGATAAATTCTAAATGTACATACATATACAATGGCTGCAACCCCATATAAGGGGGGTGACCGAGCCTAAGCACATATTCATCGGCAGCCAGATTGTACCTAGATCACTTCTCCCAGCTACTAAGGGATAAATGGTTGCCACAATTCCCCCCACTAACCACCACAGGGTAAAAGGGCAAAGATATTCTGACATGAGCCCAACAGCCGCAGATAGCTTTCCCCTATCGCTTCATCATAAGGCAGCCCCCCCTTCGCATGTACAGAATAAGAATAATGAGTAAAAAGAAAAAAAAATACTGTATATACTACTGCTTTTCTCACAAGGGGATCTTTGATGTGCATTGATTTTGACACTTTACTTTCAAAGTGACAAATGCATGTCTGGGACCATTGCAAGGCATTTGGAAGAGCATCCAGGATTGATTCCCCAGCTCCAACCTGTTTGTCCACCCCCATTCAAATGGGGATTAATGACATAAAACCGTAAACTGTATTTCTCATATAATAGGAATGCACCAAGGCAGCAACTCATTACACAGGATACTGTAAAGATGAGTAACCCTTAGAACCCCTGTAAAGTAAAATAACCCTATTTATTGTCAGATTTGGTTAGGTGATTTACTTTGTAAAAATGAATGACCCTAGAGCACCCTGGGGTTACTCTTCTTTACAAGGAGAGAATATCCTTATAACACTAAAGATCCATATTAATACCTGTTCCCATCGTGCTCATTTCATTTACACATAAGTCTTCGAAGACATGATCATCTGTTGCTGCAAATACTTAAGTTGTTGAAGTTGATATTGTTGAGTGCCATTTTGTCACTATTAATCCTAATACTGGAGGACAATCCACTTTCTACAGTGCCCAAATATCTGTACACCATCAGATATACTGTACACATGTGAAGTTACAAAGCAACCAAAAGCTGCCTCTGTAACATTTGTATCTATAAAAAAGAAGACAAACACAGGGGGTGCATTTCAGGGCATTAAGAAGCTCAATACCAGTGTTTGGTATAGTACATGTGAGAAAAACTAATATCAGGATATTATAACAATAAAGTATCTCTATAAGTTTATAAGTTGCTTACACTGGTTTAAATATTTTAATTTAATAATATGTATAAATAAGTTACATATTACTTAAGATTAAATCAGGAAAATGCAGTAATGTCAAAGCAAGATCCATTTACTGAAACATCTACCGAATCAGCAATGGTGCATTACTTTATTATGATATACGGCATAAACATCCAAGCTTAACAGTACGTGAAATACAGTATTCAATGTTCATTAATATTCCACAGGGAAGCTCATTACTTAAGGGGAGTGGCTAGTTGGGGGGGGTTTGAGGTGAAAATATCACTTTCTGGGAAAAAAATTCCAAGCAGGGCTACACCATCTGGCAACACTCTGAGGATGTTTTACACCTATATTCACTATATCTGCCGAGTTATGGCCTGTAAGAACTACGCTGTGTATTTTTTCATCTTGCACACTGGAATGTACAACGACTTTCTATGTTGTATACAACAGCATATATTTTGACGAAATGCTTGGAAACATCGGCCACAGGCGAGCGTGATGGTCACTGAGATACACCAGTGTGCCACTGATCTCAGAAGTGAGGGGGTGTACGTAATGCCTTCGGTCTACAACTCTCCACCTGAAGTCTTGCCCAATGCCAGCATACCAGAACACACTAAGGTCATACCACAATGCCTAAGTTTTCTGGGAGAAAGAGGCAACTTTCTGTTGCAAGAGAGAAGAGTAAAGCAGTACAGAACAAGTGGAGAAAAGTAGAGATGAGGCTTGAGGACAACAACTGTGTCGCCTCCCGGAGCTCGACAAAGCCATGACTCTTACCCATGGCCACACATCTGCTGCCCAGCAGGACATCCCAGTGTTCAGAGAATCAGTCTCACCTGTTCCTTCTACTTTTCAGGAGCATGATAAATCATGATATGATATATGAACATTATTAGAAGGAACAGAAGAGGAACATGAGAGCAAATATGAAGTGATTTTCATCAGCAAGCAAAGACTGAACAAACTTTTATCTTTGCGCCGTCCCTGCGAGAATGAGAGTACTGTACTTCCATCACATATCAATCAGATGGATTTGATGTTATAGTAAAACTGGAATGCACTGCCTGTGGAAAGAGTCATGGTGCTACTACCAATGCAGTTTTGTAGAAGGAGTACATCATGAAGATATACAGCACAAGCCAGGATCTGTGATCACCAATGTGTCTAAAAACACACAAAAGAAAATAATGTTTTTTAATCCTTATCCACAAAGGAACTGCTGTAGATGTGTTTGAGGACTAACACAAAATGCAAATGAAAGCTTTCATTCAAAGATGTGAGCTCGAGCCCATAAAAAAAAGTTTGCTGGTTTTTCAAGAATCACCTTTTTTGCATCCACAGCGGAGCTGGATCACAACTTTGGATATCGGAAGGCATCCCTCCTCACTGCAATGAACACCGTCTCAAAAGGTCTTCTGAAACTTTGGATCTTCAGGACACTGACTGCAGAACACACGTAATGAGCAAAAAGAGGAAACTGCCTAATAAGGAAGATACAACAGGATATGCTGCAGGGGACACAGAAAAAAACCTGGCAACAGAGGAGCTTGGTAGCTCTAACACCATCTCAAAAAAGATAATAACCAAGGAGCCTAATATAAATACAGTAAAACTTTCTAACATTCAGTGAGTCTTGCATGTTCGCAATAAGGAGAAACTGTAAATACATAACCGATATGAAAAGGGGATAGAAAAATACATCTAATGATATACAGAAACCGACCTTATAGACCAAGAAAGCAGTCTAGAAAAGTATTCAAATCTTTAAACAGCTACAAATCTAAAAACATGATTTCTTCGCCTTTGAAATCTATCTGCTCAGCCATTTATACATCAATTTCAATGAAATAAAGACTCAACAAAAGGAGGCCAGTATTTTAACGTAACACAATATTTTCAATATAAATACCACAAATATTTATAAAAATATCTGCTTAGCATTTTTTTTTAGTTTGGCAACTCAAGGACAAATTTTTTTTTTAATGAACCAGATATAACAAAATGACACTGGAGTAGGGTTGGCAAAAGTGGGGGGGGGGAGGTAGAGGAAGTTTTAGACAGCAAATCTTGTCTATATAATGGTCTCGACTTCCCATAATATTTTCATCTCAATACAATGAATGATAATGATTTTAACTGGCAGCTCCCCTTAAGAGTCAACAGTTACATATTTTTGTGTCACTAAAAAAGCAAAACGTACTTGTCCATTGTTCAAGTATATATTTAACGAGGAAACTTTTATCTGGAATATGCAACTCAATTAATAATTCTTGTAGTGTTGATTAATCACAGTGGCAATACAATTGGAATTCAATGATAAATATAAAAAGAATACCTACTGACAGTAGTACCTTATTCTTGTAACTTCCTACAACTCAATGAAAAAGAACTCTCCTGCAAAAGCAAATTGTTAGGTAAACAATAATGTCAAAGCTATTTTACTTCTATGCTTTGGCTTGATTTGCTGACTTGGCTGATTCCTGAGGCTGCACTGAAGCCTCAGGAATTTGATTGAAGAGATGGTCCTTAATCACTTGTGCCATAAGACCATGCAGAGCCTCCATTGTTGTTTTACATGAATCTCGAGTGACACGGCTCAACTTGTCTTCAGTTTTCTTTTCTTGAGGGTCAAGTCCAAAGAGTCCAGCACGACCCAAAGCGGTTTCAGAATTTTCCAGTTTGTCGCTTAAATCCAAAATCTGCCGGGTCATGTACTCTGCATTCTGCAATAAAATTATAAAAGTTTTGAATTGATGATCCGGTTATACGTCACGGACTCCCTTTTTTAGTAAGGCCTAGGACGGCGCCTCCTTTACCAAGGGCTAGAGATAATAAAGTAAATAATGATTATGTAAAAACTGCAAAAGTGATGCAAAGGCTTCTTTGCAATAGGGACATTAGAACTTAACAACACAGTACATTTTTAGCTCGTCAAAGATTGCTACCTAAGTCTATAAGAAGATGTAATTAAAAAATAAAATACATAAGTAAATATTAATAACTTCATATACTATAACCTTGCTACTGATATGTCTGGCTTTTTATCTGGTGTGAATGAAATAATTTTTTCTAACATGAAAAGAGTTTAAGATTGCCATGGACACAGTAATTTTCTCCTATCTTATTTCTATGAGTGATAACATCTACAGATTCATAAGAAATATCACAATAATGAAATAAATACCATACAATACTTCTAAAGCAAATAGTGTTGTTTGTTTCGGTTTTACGTCACAGACACCCTTTTCTATCAAGGGCTAGGTAATTACATAAAATAATGAAGTGGTACCTCAATACATCTTACCGTAATCAGCGAAGAGGAGCTCAAAGTATTAACCCAGTATTTGTTCCATAGAGAATCTAGAAGTTTTTTATCAAGTGATGATTTGAAGTATGATATATCAAGAGAATAATATTGTTTACAATGAACACCAAAGTCTTCAATCTTATTGAGAGGAATAGTTTGATATTCTGATGGGCCTTCATCAGGTGGTTTGTACCCCTGAAATTATCAAAGAACTCTTATTGATAAAACACATTAACAAAATGTTGTTGTTGTTTGCATCACTATTAATTCCCATTCGAGCATGGGTAGACACACAGGATGGTGCTGGGGAAATAAGGATGGATGCCCTTCATAATGCTGTGCAGGGGCTCAAACATAATAACAAAAAGTGACAGGTTCAAAATATTTCATAATTTTCTTTGAGAAAGTACTCTACATTAACACTTATTCAGTGAAAATTAGGCAACGATTATGAAAAGTTGCATGGCTAAGTTAATAACATCGTTACCTTTGGATATGTCCTGAATGCACCAATATTAACTTTGCCAGAGCTAATGGTTCGAATAGGGTCAATGACAATGGCTACAAAAGGCTCCTGGTAACTTTGGTTCAGGGTTTGGGTGGAAACATCAATTCCAGAGAGCCAGCAACCATAGCCAGGATGACTGTGATACCAACCAATCACATTCTCCTGTCTTCCAACCTGAAAAGAGAAAATTCACTTACGTTACTTATCCTGGTTAAAAGTTAGGAACAACTGAACATACAATGCACACAATTTTAGGATAATTGAGTTCAGAGTACAGTATACATTTATTTAAAATTTTAAGGAAATTTGAAAAAACAAATGCAAGGACACTTCCTCTTTACCTGCTTAGCATTTTCGACATAGGCTGTCATGTATTCATACGCTTGAGCCTGGGCGTTGACCCTCGTTTCCGTACCTTCAACGGGCAATGCAAAACAGTCCATAACAATCATCACAGAACCATCCACTTTCCCTAGCATTAATCCCATGACCTGCCATTCAAATATATAGAGGTGTATATATATATATATAGATATATATATATATATATATATATATATATATATATATATATATATATATATATATATATATATATATATATATATATATATATATATATATATATATATATATATATATATATATATATATTAAGCTACTGAATATATTACATCTGTATATCATCATCTTACTATAAGCAAAAATATAAAAAAGTTTTAATATCCTTATTTTCAATTCAAAAATACAAGACTTAATACAAATATAAATATATCTACCATCAACATTTCTACAACACATGAGAATTGAAACAAAACAAAAAAAAGATAATACAAACCTCTAATGTCCCTCCAGAGCGAGCATGCATCACCATTTTTAACAAGGCTAATGCTGAGATTTTAATTTGCTTGAAGAAATGTGGGCTGCAAAGAAGAAATCTCAGCTCAATTAACTGAATATGATCAGCACATATAAGCAATGTGTAAAGATAAAAGCATAAAATGTTTTTTTATCTTCAGCTACAGTGTATACCAACCAATAGGCCAAACACTGGTCTGGTTAGATGTCTGCAGTATACATAATGGACAGTAATACCATTATTCAAATGAGATGACATATCCCTGCAAGACAGCAAGGTGACAACAATGCATTCAAAGGAAAAAATATTGGTTTGAGGGATTGCCAATTCCCCAATCCCATGTTCCACTATACATTTTATTTACCTTTCCCTGGGGGAAGGGACAAGAATACCTCCACTGTGTTCTCAAAGTACAGTAAGATTGGACGAAATGGGGCAAGGTGAGAGAACAGAGATTCCCTCACTTGTATTTTCCTTCCATAAAAAGTCAAGGTTTTACTTTGACTCAGCCATCCCCCTTGTAAGATGGATTAAGGTACAGTATATGTATACAAATTCGTACACATACACAAAATACATGGAATACAGGTGTAGTAGTCTCTTTCCTCACCCTTAGCATACATCATATCACTTATCTAAAATGGTTTTTAATGATAAAGCAATTCTTCAATCAGTCCTACTTACTCTTTCTCCCATGGTTTGGCATGTAGAATATCTTGTTGCTCCTTTCGATCATACTGATAAATTTCATCAGCAGAACTAACATATACCATGTTATTCGCCATCTCCCACATGCGTTGAGCAATCTGTGGCACGTTCGTAGTGCTGCTGCTCTCACCAGTGCTAGAGGAAGCCATGCTGGTTAATCTAGAAAAAAAAAAAAGAGAAATCTGCTATACATTCTTAAAGATATACAGTTATTGGTGCTGATGACTACTATACAATGTACTTCTAATACACATTTAGTGATACTGTAGTGACTAAGCATGGGCATTACAAATGGAAGCAATGGTGAATACTGTACATGTCTTTCATATCTTCCTAAGCTATACTACCAGTACCAATTCTGCTCCAGTAACAAAATGAAATCTGCTAATGTTGTTACATGAATGAATAAAAATATGCATACTAAAATAAGTGAGCCAAAAAAGTATATGAACATGGACTAGAGAAGCTCATCAAGTAATCTTCAAAGATGAATATGAAATATATACACCCCAGACCCCTGGACTGTGTATCTGGATCCTTTTAAAATTTGTAATCAAGTAAATCACCAGAATTTGAGCTTTGCCTACTTAAAAGGTGAAAAGGAGCTGAGAAAAGTGGGAAAAAGGAGAAATCTTCATCAAGTCATATTCAGGTTGTAGAGAGGACAAATGTGCTGTGACTAAGCCTATTTTATTCTAAGTAATGTCAGTATACCCTTACATGATGTCAACATCTACTATTTTAATGCAAAGGTTTTATTCTAAGTAATATCAAAATACTCTTACATAAATTAATATCCTCTCTTATACCGTAATATTATTCTAAGCAACGTAACTACCTAAACATGATGTATTCTGTTGTATTCATATTTCAATACCCACCATAAACATTGTAGGATAAAGGTAATTTATCATTCATTATAGCCTTTGCCATCTCAATAGGCATAATGAATAAATACTGTATGTATGTAGATAAAACAGGTCATTTGTGACTACAACTGCTCAACTAGATCAAGTGCATTAACAAATATGCATATACCTGGCCTGAAATCCTGCTCCAAAAAATTATAAAATATAAATGTTTACCATAATACAATGATAAGTGTTTACTTTTACACCCTCAGTTAGGAAAAAAAATCTCAGAATTATATGGTAATAATAATTTAGGCTTAACTGGATTAGTTCACACTAGCAAGAAACTAATTATTTTTAAGTTAAGATATTTTTTCATTGTTTTGTATTTCCATTCCATTCAATGGAAGAGTAAAAGCAAAATTTACCAATAAATCTACTGCCTCCTGCCTCAGCGCGTCAAACCTCTTTGAAAATTGTCACTAGTAACAAAGACCAACTTCAGTATATAAAAGTAAAGAAGGCATTTTATCACTTCCCAGACAAGCGCCCTCTAACATCAACAAAACCAGTACATAGTAATGCACCTAAATCATTCCAGTATCTACAAATTATTCCCATTTTAATGATGCTTTTGGTTTTTTTATTTGAAAACGAGTAGGCAAAAGTACCAGAGAACCACAAACGACCAATTAGAACCCAAACATACCCTTGTAATCATAATTCCACCCTCCTGACTAGTATAGTGGTAACGCACTGTCCACGCATTCGCGAGGTCGAGGGATCGTGCCTCGTCCAGGCAAGTGAGCTTAAGCTGTTTACTGGGGAGGTTACTGCTGTGGGGGGTTTGGGGTCTGTGCCGGCTGGCGACTGCCCTATGGGTCCTCCATGACCCGTTACACCCATAAGTGGGTAGAGAATCTTTAAAAAAAATAAATAAATAAATATCCCGAGTTCTTGAACATGAAGCTAATAAGTATAGTGACTAGTAACAAAACCAAATGCAGGTGGGGCAAACTTTAAACCAGTAACCAAATCCAACCTTTAAACCAGTAACCAAATCCAACCTTTAAACCAGTTACCAAATCCAACCTTCAAACCAGTAACCAAATCCAATTCCTGTGATGGTGAACCTTAAACTAGTGACAAATATAAATCCTGAGTGAAAATCTTAAACCAGAAGCGAATGTAAATCATGAGTGAAAACCTTAAACCAGTAACCAAATCCAATTCCTGTGATGGTGACCCTTAAACCAGTAGTGAAAAGGCCTTAAACCAATAACCAAATCCAATTCCTGTGATGAACCTTAAACCAGTAACGAATGTAAATCATGAGTGAAAACCTTATACCAATAACGAATCAAAATCCCTTAATACCAAATCTTATACCAGTAACAATATCTGATTCCCATGCGTGCAAACCTTAAACTATTAAAAGGTGACAATTGCCATTCACTATCCTAATCCTGCCATAATGACAAAAAGTTCACCCATAATTAACCACATCAAATTATCACAAGATATGGGTAAACACAATGATTTCAAGCTTAAAACTTCATCTACACAATAAAAACATTAACAATGTTTCCCTTACCACTCTAATGACACTTACCATAAAACGCAACTCCACTAGTTCTAATGGAACTCACGGTTTGTAAACAAGTCGAACTTAAGATTTGGTGGTTTTTAATTGTCGAACTCAAGTGAACTGATATATATATATATATATATATATATATATATATATATATATATATATATATATATATATATATATATATATATATAAATGTTCCGGTTTTACGTCACGGACTCCCTTATCAACCAAGGGCTAGGACGGTTGCCTTCTTGCGAAGGACTTGTTTTGGCAAATGTAATCCTTACGCTGAGTGCATGCCTTTGCTAACCTCAGACCGTGTCGGGGCGCGAACCCTCGACCTGACGCCTCAGAGTCGGAGACGCTACCGACTGAGCCACGGCGACTACTGATATATATATATATATATATATATATATATATATATATATATATATATATATATATATATATATATATATATATATATATATATATATATATATATATATATATATATAATTAAAAGCAATTTAAATAGATCCTCGTAAAATAGTCATTTTGCAAAGGAGAAAACACTAAATTTCATAGCACACATAAAACAACCCCATGCGTCTATTATTATTATAATCAATATTATTACTATTGTTAGTTATTATTATTAATATTATTATTATTATTATTATTAGCTCAGGAGTGTGATGGGAGGAGTGTGTTGGAGATGGAGGTGCCAAGGGGGGGGGGAGACCAAAGAGATGGTGTATGGAGTGTGTAACAGCTGATATGGAACAAAAAGATATTACAGTGGATGGACGTCGAAAATAAGAATCGTTGGAAACGGCATTCCAAACATAGCGAACCTGCATAAGCGGTAAAAGCTGTACTGAAAGAAGAATAGTAGTAGTAGACAAGAACGAAAAGGTAGTTCTAGAAATAGAGTTGAACGTAAGTTTCATGTAAATAAAAAAGAAAAAAAAATGTGGGTGCTCGCGAGATTGCCCATTTTTTTTCCAAGGTCAAAAGAACCTTGAACAAACTGGAACTAGGCAGTAAATGCCTTTGATTGTATTTTTAAAAGGTAGTTGTGGTGATGGTAGCAGTAGCAGTAGTAGTAGAAGTAGTAGTATAACTTTCTATTAATTATGTGATTATTGTTGTCCCATACTTATTTTTTTTTATTTCTACGCCTTTTTTACCACAATTTTTAAAACCCAGCACATCTGACAATAATTCACATTCATTTTCGATATAAGGTTGTTGAAATACCTCATTCTTACATCTTTGTACAGTTCACAGTGCAATATAAAATGTTCCAAAGTTTCACTAACATAACAACACATACACTTTGGATCATTATTTTTAAATCTACTTCTCCAGTTCAAATTTCAAGTGCTCCTCTTGCCTTAATCAATAATTTAGCTTTAATTGTATTATTAAACCAAAAAATTTCTTCTACATCTTTTTTGTAAATCATACATTCTCAAGGTTTCCTTATCTGCCATTTCAAACTTCCATATTTCAGTATCAACATTTCTTACTTTTTCTTTCAACTTAGCAATGGATGGATTTTCTATTTCTAGAAGACTGTCATTTAATACTTCCATCTATCTTCTTATTTTCTTAATGAATTTAGTTTCTTGCTCATAAAAATGGTAAAGAAATATCTCTCTAACTAGCTCATTACTTCCGGTTCCAAAATATGTTTTACAAAAAGAAGTTTGCTTTTAATATCTCTTATTTTAGAAGATGAAGCTCCAATCTCTGATCTCAGTGCACTACTAGCAGTATAAATTGGCAATTCCAGAATGGCTCTCTACACATGGTTGTCTATTCTTTGGAAAATCTTTCATTCTTCTTCTGTATTCTAATATTTCTCCTGCAAAAACAAATTATGGCATCACAACAGATTTCCATAGTTTTTCAAATAAAAATTTTATGACAAGAGTTAGCTACTATGGAGTATGTCATATCTGCAAAATGCCTAGCTTTTAATATGCATCTCATTTTTATACTCTTTAAAACATTTCCTCTTGTCAGTTATCTTTATTCCTAAAAATTTTATTTTCAACTAACCTTATATTTTTAATTATTTCTGGGTATACTTCTTTTCTATTATACTGCATATCATTATATTGCTTTTTTGCTTATTAATCTTCAATCCACATGAGGCTGCTATATCTGCCAATGTACTTACAGTTCTTTTAGTTACATCTAAACTTTGAGCAAACAGAAGCCCATCGTCATCAAAGAATAGAGCTGCTATTTTGAGAAATTCATCTTTGTATCCTAAATCTTCAGTTTGGAGCTTTTCTATTATTATATATGTACAGTAACTAGCAGGAACAATAATGTCGAACCTTCGCAACCTGTCTTGTTCCCGAGGTTATTTTTATTGCTGCTTGCTTATTATTGTAAATGAATAGTTCTGTACAGTCATGAGAGTATATATTTGCAATTATTTCAATAACGTTACAACCAATTTCAAAATTCATCATCATCTCTATTAGTTTCCTTCTATTAATAGAATAAAAAGCTTTCTGAAAATCAATAGCAATTACAAAGTGTCTGTTTTCTCTTAAAACTATTTTCAATACAATGTCTTCGTACATAAAGATTGTCTGCTTTTCTTCTTTTCTTTGTGAATCCAGCTTGAAGTACGTTCATTAAGCCATTCTTAATTAGGTGTTCTTCTAGTTTGTCTTTCAAAATGCCCATAAAAATCTTATATGAAATCTTCGTCAATGCAGTGGGCCTAAAGTCTAACTCTTTTTCGATATCAATTTGGTATCTCACCCCAAATACTGTTTCCAATAAATGGTGATCCGATAAATCAAATTTTGTTTTGTCTTCATCAATGAGCATCTTTTTAAATTTTTTATACATTATTTGGTTACATAAAACAAAATCAATAGAGCTTTTTTGATTACCCCTATCCAAGTTACTTCACCCTCACATGGAGGATCACCGTTCAATATTCACCATGTTTGGTTTTTCAGCAATATCCAAGACAATACTTGCTGTTCTGTCTAATCCTTGTTGTCCGATAAATCCTAGGTGAGTATTAAAATCACCCATCAATATTACAGCTGAATCTGAGTATTTTTCTAAAATATCCATAATACCAGTCTTAATTCTAACATTTCTAGTATAATCTACAGTATCAAAATATGTTACAATTAACTAAAAAATAAAATATTTTTTTTTACCAGAAACATGTAATATATTACTCTGGTTGACCTTTTGGTTTTGCACATGCAGATACACCTTTTTATACAATATCATAATACCTCCACCTTTTTTATCTCCTTTACCCCCTTACTGATATAACACAACCTGTATTATTTCAAATTTATTATTCTGATTTTTGTTTTTGTTTTGTTTTATACAAAATAGTGTACAGTCATCTAAAAAAATATCTTGCACTTCACTAGCATTTAAAGGTGATAAGAACATAAGAACATAAGAATAGAGGACACTGCAACATGCCTACTGGCACACACGAGGCAGCTCCATTTTTTAATTGCATTTTCAGCATGTCTAACCTATTCTATTCTACTCTACTTATTTATTCTGTTTTTCTTTTTATGATTTTTCTAATAAGCACTAACCTATTCATACCCACCCTACCTCTGTCATATGTCTATCTAATCTACATTTCAAGGTGTCTAAGGTATTGGCATTTACTATCATACTAGGAAGCTTGTTCCATGCATCAGCTACTCTATTACCAAACCAATTTTTACCAATTTCCCTTCTGAACCTAAATTTATCAAGCTTAAATCCATTATTTCGAGTTCTGGTTTGATCATGAATTTTTAAAACTTTATTAATATCTCCCTTGTTAATCCCTTTAAACCATTTATACACTTCAATCATATCCCCCCCTAACTCTTCGCCTCTCTAGAGAATGTAGATTAAGTTTTTTTTAATCTGTCCTCATATGGTAGATTTCTGATATTGTGTATCATCTTGGTCATTCTTCGTTGCACTCTCTCCAAGGATTCAATTTCCATTCTATAATAGGGTGACCAGAATTGCACAGCATAATCTAAATGGGGCCTAACTAATGCAAGATAGAGCTGCAAAATAACTTTTTCCGTCCTATTGCTGACGCTTCTTGAGATAAATCCTAAAATTCTGTTTGCTTTATTTCTGACTGCTGTGCATTGCTCTCTTGGCTTAAGACTACTACTCACAAGAACTCCCAAATCCCTTTCACACTGAGAACTCATGATTTCATGGTTATTTAGCTTATAACTAGTATTGTCTTTTATAGTACCCATTTTAACTACTTTACATTTTTCAACATTAAATTCCATTTGCCATTTGTCCGACCATTCAGATAATCTATTTAGATCTTCCTGTAAAGCATGAATGTCTTCTTTTCCATTTATAGTTCTACCTATTTTAGTGTCGTCTGCGAATTTACTTAGGTTACTACTGATATCCGAATCCAGATCATTTAGATATACGATGAATAATAGAGGACCCAGTACCGAGCCTTGTGGTACCCCGCTTGTAACCGAGCCCCACTCTGATTTCTCTCCATTTATGCAAACCCTCTGTTTTCTGTCTTTTAACCATTGTTTGATCCATCTGAGCACAGCTCCTCCTATACCATGAGCTTCCAGCTTTTTAACTAATCTTTTGTGAGGAACTCTATCAAAAGCTTTGCTAAAATCTAGATATATTGTATCATATTCTTTGCCACAATCTACTGCCTCGTAAACTTCTGAATAAAAAGACAGTAAGTTTGTAAGGCACGAAAAACCCTTAAGAAACCCGTGTTGTGAAAGTTTTATCAGTCTGTGTAATTCTAGATGTGCCCTTATTTTATTTGCAATTATGGATTCTAGAATCTTACCCACTGTTGACGTTAAACTTACCGGCCTATAATTATTCTTTTTAACACGTTCTCCTTTTTTAAATATTGGTACCACATCTGCCAATTTCCACTCCATGGGTACCGATCCTAATTTTATTGAATTATTAAATAATGCAGTTAGAGGACAACTAAGCTCTTCCTTGCATTCCTTTAATATTCTAGCATATATTCCATCAGGTCCCGGAGATTTATGAGCCTTTAATTTATCTATTTCTTTTATTACCTCCTCTCTCGTAATATTTATTGAACTAAGTATATTATCGGGACTGTCTCTGTAAATGGATTCTACTTCCGGAATATTTTCCAAGTTTTCATTTGTAAATACAGATAAGAAATAATCATTTAAACATGTACACATCACTTTATCGTCATCTGTGATATGGCCATTGGCTACTTCAATTGGTCCGACTTTTTCCTTAAATTTTGTTTGATAATGTTGATAAAACCCTTTAGGATTTTCTTTAGCTTCTCCTGCTATTCGAACTTCGTATTTTCTTTTCGACTCTCTAACTATCTTTTTAACTTCCCTGTTTAACTGTATATATTGCTGCCTCACCTGCTCTTCACCTCTTTTTAGTTTCCTGTATATTCCTCTTTTAATACCTATAAGATTCTTTATTCTATTGTTCATCCATTTAGGGTCATTTTTTCTTGATCTGCAATGTTTCATGGGAATATAGTCTCTCTGACTATTCTTAAGAGTCATGACAAAATTGTTATATTCCTCATCCAAATTTATATTAACTGACGGGCTGCTGTTCTTTCCTGTGAGAGAATTTAATGTATTGATCTTATCTTGTGATAATCCTTGGCATGTGGTACCCAAATTTCGGGGTAATCCGCTACCTGTGACCTGACCTGCTGGATTAACTACCCACATCTGTACCCCAGAAATCCCTTCCCATACCTCATTAGATAATTTAGTTTTTAAGCCCTCAAAATCTCCTGCTCTAAAGTTTGGAACAATATTCTTATTTTCCTTTATAGTTTCCTTGAAAATTATGTTAAATCTAATGGAATCATGGTCACTGTTGCCCAATTTTTCACCAACTTCTAAATTTGTAACCATATTCTCTCTATTACTAAGAACTAAATCTAGTGTATTCACCCCCCGTGTTGCTTCATGTACATGCTGAGAAAGGAAATTGTCTTCTACTACTTCCAAAAACTCCTTAGAGCTACTATCACCTGTTATGGTTTCCCAGTTAATATGTCTAAAATTAAAATCGCCTACAATGCAAACTCTATTTGACCTGCTCACTTTAGAAATTTCATCGTATATAACTTGCGACTCTATATTATCTAGATCAGGTGGTCTGTAGACTACTCCTACAACTAGACTTTCTATATTATTTTTAATTTCAACCCATAAGGTTTCTGAATTTAGATTTGTCTTAATTCCAGACTTAATGCAGCTTCTGAGGCTATCTTTAATATACATAATTACCCCTCCCCCTCTTTTATCTGCACTACGATCAGCATTATAAAGTTTATATCCTGTAATTATGTACTCAGCTTTAAGGTGTTTGCTTTCTGATTTAATCCAACTTTCACTAATGCATATTATATCCGGTCTCTCACTACATACTATGGCTCTCAGTTCTTCTATCTTGTTACCTAAACTACGGCTATTTGTATAATATACTTTTAAACTTTCTCTAGCTTCACCCTTCTTGTGGCTATTCTTTTTGTTAATATTTGTTCTATGTAACAAATGGTTCTTATCCTTAGACTCCCAGTTATTTGACCCACTATTTACTGAACCCTTACTGACTAATTTCTCTGCACAAGTATTAATCATTTCATTATTTGTGTCTAACAAAACCCCCCTACCTCTCTGTCTATCATACCAGCCAATACCGAGACACCCGAATTAGAAAGATGCACTCCATCCCTTGCATACATATGCTTACGACTAGTGAAGTGATCCCACCCGTCTATAAAACCTATATTATTCTCCCGACAGAAGACTTTCATCCTAGCATTTACTCCTATAGCTCGAGACCACCACTCTGAACTTTGGCTAAGCCTAGGGAGAATACCACACATCACAGGAACTGCACCCCTTTTCCTAATCTTATCCAGGGCTTGTCTATACAACCTAATCAGCTCTTCACTTCTACCATCCTGCACGTCATTTCCCCCAGCTATCAAACAAACAACATCTTTTTTCTCAATCCAGCTATTTATTGACTCACCCACCTTCTTCATACCTGCTCCAGGGAAAAAATATTTTCCTCTAACTCTATGCCTGAGTTTCCTGTCTACATATCTGCATAGTGAATCCCCTACAATTACCAAAGAACGAGACTTATCCGGAGGATGGGTTACTCCGACCTTGGGAGACTTACCTAGGCTCTTGACCTGAGAGCTTTTCCCACTTCCATTTTTACGATCGCTAGTACACCTATCTGACTCTATGGTTCCTGAAGAATTACTGCCGCCACTGTCACATTCATCTCTAAGTGACCTAAATGAATTAGAAACCTGTAGTCTAAAAGTATCATTTTTCTTAAGAACCATTTTCGTTGAACCCTTATTCACAACTTTCCAGTCGTCTTCATTATTCAATCGACCCTTCCTGGTTAACACCTCTACTTTACCTCTCAGATCCCTGTTCTCCTCAGCTAAGGATCTGACCTCCTGCCTGACTGCGGCCAACTCATTTCTTAAATTAAAAATGAGTTTGCTTGCGTCAGACGAGGACAAATCCCCAGCACAGCCACAAACAGCACCAACAACGACACCACCACCAACACCACTACCACTAACACCACCAGCACAAAGAACACCACCACTCTCCATTGTACTAAGTTTGGTCAAGATTAGAGCTACTGGAAGCACGTCCTCACTGGATGAACCCAGGAACTAAAATTTATCAATTTTGTCTAAATTTCTATCATTCTTTTCATTTATTACCAAACCTGAAACATTTCTATTTCTGTTATATTTAGGCACTTTAGTTTTGAAACTTATTATATAATTTTCCAATTTTTGCGTACTAACCTGTGTCACCCCTCCTTAACTTTTCATTCAACTTTTGTCTAAGATTATTATATTTTTCTATTTCCTTCAATGTTTTGTCCAGAACAATTAATATATTTCTAAATTTATCAACCAGCACATCTTTCAGTTTTTAAGCATTCTTAATGATGTCCCATGTCATCTTTTTCATTCTCCATTTTAACAAGGCCTAGGCTTAGGCTTGACTACACACTCTCTCTCTATTTCTAGCACCTTCCCCAACACTTTTATCTTCTCTCTGATCGTTTTTTCCTATCCTATATACCATATCTACCATTCTCTTTTCTTCCTGTGTCTCTTAATACTTCAAATAACTCCCTCCAAGTCACCATCACACCACCACCTTTCATACCCATCCTCACCATTACTCTTCTACACCAAATATAACCAAATTTGTATTCTTCCCTTTCAAAATACTCACTTCCATATTCCTCAATTTTCCTATCTAATTCTAATTCATCACAATCTGCTTGTCTGTCAAGTTTATCTTCTATCCTTTCAAACCTATCCTGCCAATATAGCAACAATGTCCATCAGCACTCCATTTTCCTTTCTCAGCTTATCGTTTTCCTTATTCACACTTGTATTTTCCTTTGCGTGAAATACAAAACCACATTACCTTACCTTTCAACTCGCAATAGATTTGTACTTATCCTTACTAATCTTAGCGCAGCCACAATGGTATCATTTCTTACGTGACTCATGCTGATCATCTGTCACCGGCATATTGAACATGCCGCAGCCGCACACGCTGAGTAATTGTGTACTATGAAACAATAAAAGCTTTCAGAAAATATAGACACAAATATTGTCTCTATAAACATTACCTAAAACTGCATTCTCATCACTATTAGTCTGAACCTGTAATGACAATGGTTAATATGCATAGCACATTATTAATTACTCCTTCTACGGCAGAGACGGATTGAAGACGAGAAATTAATGCTGGAAGCCCTTCATATTACCCAGCCGTTGGCTCAAGCCCGGGTCCAGAATCAAGCATTCTACCGCTGCGCTAAGGCGGTTTTCTACCTCCCAAAAACTACATTGGATGTATAAATATTCTATAAACCTGATTATTATTACTTGCTTATGTTTATTATTTAAAAAAAAACTCGGTCACATCCTGAGTAATAATATCAGGTTCTATGAGAGAGAGAGAGAGAGAGAGAGAGAGAGAGTTTTTTTTTTTTTTTTTTTTTTTTTTTAATTTAAATTTAACCTTTATTTCCATTTCATTACAATGGGTATTCGTCAGCCAGGGCAAGCCCCAACCCCCCACTGTGATGTCCAACCACAGCAGTTCCTGCCAGTAAACAGCTTAAACTCTCGGTCTTGGACGGGGACCGATCTTTCGACCTCGTGAATGCGAAGCCAGCGCGTTACCACTGTACTAGCCAGCAGAGAGAGAGAGAGAGAGAGAGAGAGAGAGAGAGAGAATGTCTATTTTTCCTATGATTTGCACAAAGTACTTGTAATTAAATGACCAAAATTCCTGTTTATACATATATAATACTAGATGAAATGTTTACAATAAGCCAAGAACACTGTTATTGCAACATAAATGCGATGATTATTGATCGTATTATATGCTATTTATATTTCTCTATAATAATAATAATAATAATAATAATAATAATAATAATAATAATCCGGATTTACGTCACGGAATCCCTTTTCTATCAAGGGCTAGGACGCTTGCCATTATGCGAAAGACTATTTGGCAGATGTAATCGGTACCCTGAGTACATCCCCTTGCTAGCCTTAGACCGTGACGGGGCGCGAACCCTTGATCTGCCGCCTCAGAGTCGCGGACGCTACTGCTTTAATATATTTCCGGATGAATTATAAATTTGTTTTAGTCTAAAACAATATTTGGCTCATATCTTGCAGAAGGCTTATGTTCACAGTTGTCTCGTTCTTAGTAAGAATATTAACATTTATTATAGTATTATTTGTATGTACCAAAGCAGTTCGTTTGTGACAACCGAGTTGTATACTATTACAGTAAAATAACCTTTGGAAAGCTACAATGGTACGTATTATATGTTTAATTACGGTCGTAACTGAGAAATTAATCCATATATTAGGGTGAAGTACCGTATGGAGACTTCAAAAGCTTTTAGTGTGAGGAGGATAACCTCAATACTGGGAAGCAATGAATTGCTGAGTAATGTAAACTTTATTTCCATTTCATTACAATGGGTATTCGTCAGCCAGGGCAAGCCCCAACCCCCCACTGTGATGTCCAACCACAGCAGTTCCTGCCAGTAAACAGCTTAAACTCTCGGTCTTGGACGGGGACCGATCTTTCGACCTCGTGAATGCGAAGCCAGCGCGTTACCACTGTACTAGCCAGCAGGATGACTCTACCTTACGAGAAGAACAAAAGTCACTATCGGAGAACCATTTGTAAATTTCAATAATAATTATCATATTTTTAGGCATGGATATATATGAAAACTGGGTTTTCCTCCAGATACGAATAGCCAGAACCATACTAGATATGTTAGGAAACCACCATCATTTATTATTCTCATGTCGCCTTTTAACGTGTGTCATAGTTCAATGGTACCTATTTCTAGGTTAGGACTATAGATAATAGAAAATAGTTAAATACAATTCGTGCTTGAGATCGAGAGTGAATTCTTAGTGCTGTAGATAAATTGTTCATTCCTTACTGGGGTGAACTAACCTAATTTAACCCAAAATTACGTTAAATCGAAATGCTTGAAATCACACAATAAATTGCTGGAATGCCGTAATTACAATTATAAACATGTTGGGGGTTTAAATTATATAATCACCATTTGCAATTGTGATTTTACTAGAACCTGTGTCAGAATATTAAATGTATCCACCTAGATTCGACTCTAATATTGCTAATATCAAAGAGATTAGGGTAGTCTTGCCCCCATATCACGGGACAAACGCAATAAACCTATTGACCATTTTTAACTCTCCATGACTTTCCATATTGTAAATAATACAACATAGCCGAGTGTTATAATTTGTATATAACACCAAAAGTTTGGGAATTACACCAAGCAAATCTAAACCAAAAACATGTAACATAGCAATGCAGCAAACAACTTTGCTTAAATAACCATTAACAAAACCAACTTTGGCACATACCTGACCTTTATTGACCGAAGATTGAATTAATAATAAGCTTTTCAAAAACAACCTTATTAAATGACAAATGGACTTCAATACTTTTAATAATGTGGTAGCTTGCATAGAAGATGTTGTAATGATCCAAATGAGATGTGATCGTTGTAATACTGTTGACAGTGACGTATAGATTACGCCCATGAGTGCCCCATGTGCAAGATAGAAGTCCGTGTGGCTTCTCTGTTCTCTTGTCACCACGCTCAAAGTTGCGGGTAAGCCTCATTGTGTTAGAAGCGCTCCCACACCATAGGTTATGGGACGTTCCCCCTTCTATTGAAATCATAATGGTGGAGGCATGACCAAGTGCCTTACCCAATTTGATAAAAAGGGTCAGACGATGATCGGGAAAAGCAGTGTATTGTGGGTGCCTATACAGATAGCATTACGTTAGGGGATGGGGGCATTGAGGCTTAGAGAAACCATGTAGCTTTTAAATAAATTAAGCATTAAATATCATTGCATATCTATCACCTTGCACGAGTGAGCCCTGGCCTGTTGTGTAGAGAATAAATAAGTAATGTCCTATACGACAGAGGTGGTAGCGAAAGTACAACTAAATACACGACAGTGGAGTACGACTACAAATACGACAGTGGTATACCACAGGCAATGATATACAAATACCACAACACACAATTTGATCACTGTTGGAATTACAATTAATATTATTATTTGATTGCATATTCTTTATCTGATGGTTGCAGTAAAAAATTAAATAACCTTACTTTGCTTCAGGCTCGTCGCTATGACTCGAAAACGACCATCTTTTCTCCTGAAGGGAGATTATATCAAGTTGAATATGCAATGGAAGCCATTGGTCACGCTGGTACTTGTTTAGGTATTTTGGCTAATGATGGCATTGTGTTGGCAGCTGAAAGAAGAAACACTAATAAACTTCTCGATGATGTATTTCTCTCTGACAAGATTTACAAGATAGATGAGTATGTTTGAAGATGCAGTTTAGCTTAACTGAAATATCTTAAAAACATGGTAAAATTTGTTTTGGATATTACACCTTATAATGTTACACTGTAGCCAAAATGGTATCAAGTTTATAGATCATACTTTGACCATTGTATGTTACGATATTTGATGTTGAAAGAATGTGCTTATTAAAATAAATTATTGTTAACATAAAAAGCACTGAAGTTAAATTTTTTGTTTTAAATGAGCCATATGAATTTCTTCTTTTACATGAATTATATGTGCTTTTAGGGACATGGCTTGCTGTGTAGCGGGTATTACATCTGATGCCAACGTCCTTACTAATGAATTGCGAGCAATCGCTCAGCGTCACACGCTGCAGTTCGGTGAACCCATTCCTTGTGAACAGTTGGTAATGAGGCTTTGTGATATCAAACAAGCCTACACTCAATATGGAGGTGAGTTTCAGTACTTTAATTTAAATATAGCACTTGGTTCCCAGCTAGGACAAACTGAGTTCAATTTCCTAAGGTGGAACACACAGCTACTCTCTTCACCTTAGCCATTAGAGATAAGAGATGATTGTCTCATCCCTCACATGCTTGCCTTCGTCATGCCAAGTACACCATTAGCTTTCTGTACTATGCTTTGGTAAAGGTAAAATTAAATTCAGCTCCATTTAGTGTTCCAAAGATGGATAGAATTAGCTTGCATGCATAATGGACTGCATCAGTGGTTTGACATTTTATATAAAGTGCATTTCATATACTATATATATATATATATATATATATATATATATATATATATATATATATATATATATATATATATATATATATATATATATATATATATATATATATATATATATATATACTGTGTGTGTGTCAAATATACAGTTAATTTAAACAGGGCAGCCTACTATGCAACTGCATATTTTAAAAGACACTGTATTTATCCAGAAGACTCGTAATCTTATTCCATTTACAGGTAAGCGACCTTTCGGTGTGTCAATTTTATACATGGGATGGGATCGTCGTCATGGATACCAGCTATACCAGAGCGATCCCTCAGGCAATTATTCAGGATGGAAGGCAACATGCATTGGAAACAGTAGTGCAGTATGTATATATATATATTGTATATTTTTTTATTTCAAGTAATATACCATTTTCCAATGAAACCAACTTTGTGACCTCAGGAAAATCAGAGATCAGAGGTTTTTTAACATGTAAAGATTCAGGAATAGGGAACGCCTAGCCTCCACGCCTTTGTCTCTTTAATCACTTCCTAAAACACGCAGGTGATATAAATGTGGAATTTAATTCACCCCCTGCCATCTGGGATTTCTATTATTAATATTAGAAGAATGGACATAAACTCACTATAAACTGCCCCCATAGATCCTCTTTATCTTTGAATTATGTATTATATCCAGCTTTCCATCGATTTTATGTCTACTCTCATGTCTACCCATAAGCTTGCCTCATAGATACTCTTTTGTTTTTGAATTATGTATCATATCCAGATTTTTTCAAAGCACCAAAGTATGCTTATGATATGGTATATATATATTGGCTTAATTAATTTGGCTGTTGTAGGTATTTCAATTATGGTGATAATATATTGACATCTTGCTGTACAAGTCCTTTATATGTGACTAGGATACTCATACTTTAATAATATTGCTTAAAAAACTTAAAAAGGCACCAATGTACAGTGTGCAAATTTTAATATCAAGTTGAATAAATTCCACACATGTAGCCCATACATGTTTCTGGAGACAAGTTCAAAGGATTTGGAGCAAGGGGCTTACAGTCACTTTCTCTCCAAATTTATATTCTTGTTGCAAACAACTGCCAAACCGAGTAAGTACTGGAAGCTTACGATGATACCCTGCTTCCTTGGTATGTGTTTTTACAGTTGTGGTAAGTTGTCTAGATTGGGTAGAGGCTGTCTGCTAAGTTACAATATAGTGCCAAGGTGATTTGGGCATACGCAAAAATTGAATGTGGTACGACTAGCAAAGAGTGTGAAGAGCAAAAGTATATGAAGTAAGACCAAGTGGAAAACCAAGTAGGGGTTGGATGGATAATATGGAGAGAGCATTAGAAGTGGAGTAGGGAACAAGAGCCAGAGATAGGGGTGGATGGAGAGAGCTTGTGAAAGGATTACACAGCCCATAAGATTTTCCTTCACCTCAATGCTGTAGACTGGGACAGATGGGTTCAGGGGGTATATGCTTTAACTTGAAGTGGTGGAGATTACCTCCTACGGCTGTTTTGCCCAAGGACAGATGAGAGCTGTGGCCATGTTTGTATGACACAAGCATTGTGTGCAGATAAGAGAGATTCTGGTATCCCTTCATCCCCAAAATGTTAATATGCTGGGGTTGGTGTGAGTGGGTCTGTTGATGAATGGGTGTATCACTTGGTAACCCCCTTACAGCTTACGTAGGTGATTATGGCCTATGTGTATTTTCATGTACTCTTTGTTTGCTGTGCTAAATAATATATATTTTTTGTAGGCTGCAGTATCCATTTTAAAACAAGAGTACAAGGAAGGGGAAACTGATCTACACCATGCGCTCCTCTTAGCTTTAAAAGTTCTCAGCAAGACCTTGGATATGAACAAATTAAATGCCGAAAAACTAGAATTGGCAACTCTGATCAGGAAGGACAACAAGACCGAAATAGTCGTTCTGGGCGTCGAGGAAGTCAACAAACTCATTGAGGAACATGACAAGAAGGAAGCGGAAGCTGAAGCCGCAAAACAGGAGAAAGCGTCTGGATCAGGCTCTGGAAAATCATCTGATAAATAGAGTCCGTATTCTTCAATATGAGTATGTGAGGTTTAATGTTCAATCTTATTTTACTTATAAGTAGCATATAATGAACCAGTGTGCCCTTTCTTATAACACAATTACCATGAGCTTTGATTTAATATTTGAGTAAACTATTAAGTATTATTTTTCTTGGAGTGTTATTTTCCAGTCACGTTGGTTTGTTTATAAACTAGTTATATATTCTACATCTACGTATTGTTGACTCCCATTTTATCTGTTTGTAACATACTTATCAGTACTATTAGCTACTGTTAAATCACGAGACTGAACAATTTTGTTACAAAAAGTTAATCGTATTTATCACTTGCGAATGTGATATGAATTCTTGTAATGCCACGTGATAGAATACAGACAACAGTATGTTATGTGCTGTAAGCATGGGTCGTCGTCAAGTCTTTCTATGCAAAGATAAAATGAGAAGTTCCTATAAAAGTTCTCGAAGCTATAACTGATATATTACAGAAATACATACACGTTTAATGTCTGGCTTTAGTCCCTCTCAGAGCTAACATATACTTGCATAGTATACTGAATAGAATTCTGGGCATTGATATCTAATAACTGCATAGCGAGTGCATTTCATAGCAAATTCTCTTAATGCATGACATTTGCCATGTAATGTTTCAAACATGCATAGCAAGTGCATTGCTAACTGTTTCAAGACCTGATTCTATAATGCAGCATTACACCAGTGACTCCCTAGATCTAGTATCTTCATGCGAATGCATAAAGTTTAACATTTATTTTATAAACTTTTCTAAACATTTATGTTAATCTAACTCATGTCAATAATAAGCATAATATTTACACTTTAAAATTTACTTGAAATATACTAAAAAATAAGTAAAAAAAAAAAAATACAGTATAAATTAGGGTATAATCATTCTGCACTTGCCAAATATTTATTATATTTCTTTTAGTATAGACCTTTATAAACATAAATTGGACTGTCTCAGGCATCCCATATTTGACAACTGAGGCAAAATATTACATATTAATTAGCATGTGAAGCTATGTCAGTGTTGTGATAACCTTAACATCTGTATGCATTTGTACAAGAATATGTATGAATAAAAGACTACCAAGATTAATCCATACTCTGAAAGAAATGATAGGTGCTCAAAATTATCACCCTCTAGTGAGCCTCGTCAGGAACTTTTTAGCTCTCCTGATTAGGCTTGGTAGAGGGTGAAATTTTGAGCACTTATCGTTTCCATTATGCCTTTCAAAGCATGGATTAATCTTCGTATTAGTGTCTTCATTTCGTGAAGACTACATATTGATGAAAAAGATATGTATAATGTTTTTCATGAGGGAGTGTGAGAAAGCGGGGTAATGAGAATGCGGAAAGAAGGACTCCACGCTGGCAACTGTGTATCAGTGTATGTACGTGAGAGGGGGGGGAAAAACAAATCTCCATCCTCTTCTTGCATTGAGAATGGCATATCACAGGAAAATGATTATATTCATTTGAGGGCATAATTCAGTCATCTAATATCTGTGCAATCTCTTCACACCTCAGAGTACATACAGAACCAATGACCTATTTTTTTCCGTTTCTTTTCTTTTAGTTCCAAAATATTTATAATTTTCTTGGTATTTTATCTTTTTGCACAACTTGACATTTAATGACAAATGTCTTTCTCTGTCCACAAAAGAATGTCACTTTCTAAATACTTTTTATTTTTTTTTTTAATCATATCATTAATGACAAGAACCCTCATACTAAAAACTTAACATAGGTATTAATGCTTAGGCTATTGTTCTATAACAAGCACATAAATAATGAGCCTTATGACATCAAATCATTTTATGCTGACGCCTCACAGCATTTTATTATATTACAAGCTGAAGCCTCGCAGCATTTTTTTTTTTACACGGAGAACATGACTGCATATATCTAAATATCATATCAATATGTAACTAGGCACAGAGTATGAACAATTACAGTGGAATTGTGCTTCAAACTATTAAATCAGTTATTCCTGCAACTTACAGTAAATCTGCTCAGAAACCTCTTTCAACATCACTATGCAAAAACATAAATATAAAACTTACCTAATTACTAAAACATATTGGCACACCCCATTTTGCAAATAGATCTATGCACTATGATAAGGAAACAAGCTAATATATTAACATTCAAGGCCTTCTGTACTAAATGTATTCTAGCCAGAAGAAAGATTAGTGTCCTGAAAATTGGATTTCATAAAAAAAAAAAATTATTACAATTTAGAGAGCCACAGTACGGCTTTTAATATCCCAAATAATCAACCACTCCATCCCTCAACCTTTCCCTTCACTTCCTAACCCTATATCTGTGTTTTGTGCTAATATATACAGTACTGTAAAGAAAATCCTTATATAATAAGCAAGCCTAATTTCATTAACATTACTTTTTTGTGAAAATTACAAATAATTTTTATTGACCACAGACATCTGGCAATTGAGCATCCTCCACGCGTATACAGTATCCAACACAATGAAACCTCGAAGAGCCAATACCCTATTTCTCTGTCTCTATTTAACTAAGTTGAAAAAAGAAACTCGTCCCTGAAAATTTCCAATTAATTATCCATCGCTGCCAATCGAGAAGAGAGAAGTTATCCACCCTTAAAGGGTTAAATACTCGTGTCAATCAAGTTTGCCTAATAAAATTAGAATTTTTTTTCTCTATCCAGTACTTTGTTAATACAGAAAAAATCCACTTTATACATCTACTGCATAGGTAATGAATGAAGAATGGTGGCTGTCGTTGAAAAATATACAAATAAGTAAACACAAATGTGATTGTGATTAAGGAATATATAAACTGACAGACAGCTTGCATCTCCCTATTACTCCCAATCCATTGTAAAAAGTAAAATAAACAGGCTGCAGTACCCTCCTGTATTCCTGTCAAACAGGGAGAAAAACAAGGTATGATGACTGTGTCCTCCACCCTTTTTAATTTTTTTTTACATAGGTGTGGCTCCTAACTAGCATCCTTGGGATAATGCAAAATGTTAATCAAAAGGAAAGAGAATGCCAGTAGAAAAAGCAGACAACAAGATGTTTGAGTAAGCATGGGGTAACAAATGGTATCTATACTGCATAGAGTACACGTTTATTAATATGGTACATTAGATGTATGCAGGGGACTGCGATAGTGCAATGGTTACAGCACTTAACTCGAAAAGTGACAAAGCCACGTTTGAGCCCTATGCAACGCATTAGGAGGGGGCATCCAGCCTTAATTTCACAGCTACAATCTGTCTGTGGCTACCCCCACTGAATGGCGATTAATAGTGACACATGAATCATCAAACAACAACATGGTATAAGTGTATACCTTGGTTTTCTGAATGCAATTTAAAGAAGCAGATTTTGGGCCTGAATTTGGGATATAAAATTACAAAAATAGAATGCTACCTCGTGTAGACACTTGGAAAAAATAGGTTATGAGAGACTATTGAACATTCAAAAGAAAAGTCTGCCATGTTTTAGAGGTAATAATTCGGAAAGAAGGATATGATGGGAAAGAAAATGTAAGGTTATGCTTAGGAGAGAGTACAAAAAATACAAAAACTTGGTATAGATTGTTGTACAAGTACACTGCAGAGGGTATAAACAAAACAAACTTTCTTTCCATTTCAATACAATGGGTATTCGTCAGCCAGGGCAAGCCCCAACCCCCCACTGTGGTGTCCAACCACAGCAGTTCCTGCCAGTAAACAGCTTAAACTCTCGGTCTTGGACGGGAACCGATCTTTCGACCTCGTGAATGCGAAGCCAGCGAGTTACCACTGTACTAGCCAGCAGAACATGATCTGACTGTATAACAATAAGGCCCCTAGCGTATGTTAGGATGGCAAGCTCAAATATCCACTGATGGTGGCTAGCATCGTCCTCTGTCTTTGTCTAGTGCTAGTTGTAGGCAAAATCGCTCTTGCTACTTGTGGTGTGTTTCTAGCATATGCTAACTGTTCTATATTTTTGGGTTATGCTTTCGTAAGAGAAATGGCTCATACATAAGTGACAAAAACAATGATGAAAAACCTTAGAGGGCTAGGGAAGAGCTAATTCTCTAACTAAAGTTGAAATTGTTGGATGATTGGATTAGCTAAAAACTCGGTGTCACAGAAGCATGGAAATGAGTTTATAGAGTACACTATTCAGGTGGCATAACAAGGAAACATTTAATTTTGCAGAACAGTTTAGTATTTTCCCTAAAATGGCAAAATGGAGTTTCAGGTTCATGTGCTTATGGAGACAGGCAAGTCGTAACAGCATTTCCTGTCGACACAACATTCTGTGTGCAAAGGTACTTAGCCTATATGAGCATTACAGTGAACGTTGTTGAGGAATGCAATATGGAGAGAGCTTAAAGCTAACAAGGGATGTCTATAGATTTCTTTATAGATTTTAGTGTCATAACCAAGACAAGGTAAAAGTGGAATTCCCAGAATACTTAAAAAAATTAATCAAGGCAAACGGTTACACCTGCGCCAGTATTCTGGCAACACAAAAAGAAGGCTTGTGTCACAGCCATTGTTTCTCGAATGATCAAAACACTGCTTATACCTGAAGTACAAACAATATCTTAAAGAATGAGCTACTATTCAGTTTTCTTCTTATAGCTAATCAACAATGCTCCTGGCCATCTCAAACCCCTGATGTATGAGGATGAATACTGTAAAGTGCTGATTACTGTACCTGGAAACAACACTAGGTACAGTATTAAGAAGGATGCAAAACTTGATTTTCATCTGGTCTAACACAGTTATTACTGCTTAAAATCTCTCCAGATCATTTCAACCAAATGACAAAAACATGACAGTATATATGAAGAGAGGTTTTCAACCAAGATGATAATTTCACCATTAAATATCCACCCTAACCAAAAATAAGTAGATACAGGGAGGGTACCTCAAATTTTGACCAAGTTAACACCATTTAGAACTTCTAAATACACAACACTTGCAAAGGGAACTTTCAAACAAAACAAACACTTAAACTGATTAGTAACTAACTCTTAAAAAGAATACAGAGTACTTTAAGGATGAAAAGTGAACCTCAAAATTTGATACAGTATAATACAGAAAAAAACGGAGCCTCTCCTAATCCTTTCAATCAAAGAAAAGAAAAAGATACAGTACATAAAAGGTACTTCTAAACAAGCCAATGAAATAAAATATCAAAGACAAACCTGTTATAACCTAACAACCTAAGTAATGCACTGTACTTTAATTATGTAAGAGTGGAAAATTTTCTTTCTAACCAATATAGCACATATTTATTTCAAATATGACAATATGCATTATCCATCAGTCAAACATGAGATATGATACCTATGGGCAGGGGGCCCTGGAAAATAATACTATCAAATATATCAACAGGCATTATATCAGTCTATGATAAGAATTTAAAAAACAACTTATATCAAGTAAGAACAGGAAAACTTCAGGGAAAAGCATTCATAAGATATTATTTCAGTTTCTGAGTATTATTAGGTTAAGCGTGAAGGTCTGGGTAGGAATTTGAAGAAGCTAGTATCCTTAGAGTAGCTTGGGTTGAGTAGGAGAGCTATAACGGAAGGGAATCAATCAGGTACTGATATTTAAATATTTACCTCAAGAACAGCCCCACTATGACACTAAAACAATAATTAAAGACGTCGCATCAAATAAGGATGACTCACCCCACTACAATAAATTGTTAGATCAGGTGAGGTTAATGCCTAATATACACTAACCTAATCTAACAATTTACAGGGTTATTTAATGTACTGGAAGTTGCTATCTTTACATCATTAGTTATCAATATGCTTTAGGTAGCTTGGAGAGTAAGCCCCGTAAGTCCTCTGCCCCCCTAGTTTTGAAGATTTACTAAGAAGCAACAAATATTATGGATAAATGTTTGCTGTCAACTAGCTGTGGGGGTAAATGTTTACTTTAACACCCCCAATTTGGAGAAAAAATAATCTCAAAGTTTATTATATTATTAGGGTAAGTTACTTCACTCCAAGTTAAGAAACACGTTCATAATTGAAATAGTTTTTAAATAGTGTTATACTTTCCTCTCCCTTCTTGGAGATGTGAAAAGAATTATTTACCTCAACGAGGCAAATATCTTATGAAGATAATTACAATAGAGTAGGTTTGGTACGGTCCATTCACCCGTAGTTAAACATACAAGTTCATAACTAAACTGGTTGTTTTCATATGTTTTACATGTTTTTTCAATGATATGTGTTTTCATTTCACTAGCCGGGGTGTGAATGCAAACATTTACCAATATTTCCAAAAATAACCTAACCTTAATTTTAAGGCTACATAAATATTGACTGTATCGTTATTCTCTCACAAACATTTCTGCTTACAACTTAAAATATATGTTGGGTGATCTCTCAAAATATACACAAACAATCTCGATACCGGCAAATAATATAAATTCAGACAAAGAAGTAACAAAACTCTACCTTTCCAGTACTTTTCCTCCAGTGTGTCTAACGAAGAATTCGAAATCTGAGGCCACAATTTTGATCTTCAAGCCAATTTTCAACACATCATAATTCTCTACGTTATTCCAACGATATTAACACAACCAATAAAAAGACAATACACTGTACAGATTACCATACGATCAAGACCTCTTCAGAGCTAAAATGGGAATATGACCAATGAATGTTTACATAGGTAGTCTTCAAAGATACTAAAATCTTGTTGAAACAAGGTTACCTACAATTAATTAAATATGGCAATATTCCATTACTGGCAATATGGATTATATATATATATATATATATATATATATATATATATATATATATATATATATATATATATATATATATATATATATATATATATATATATATAAACTCCTTGGGTATTACCGACAAATGTGGTTAAATATCTTGACTGGGCTTTAATTTGGCAAAGGTAGGTAAATCTATTCTCTCCGCCCTACCCCAATACCTTACCAATTAAACTAAAACCATCACAACAAAGATTTAACTTTTAAGAATAGATAACACAAGATATACAGTATTAGCGTTCATAATTCACATATATGTAAACACATATGGATAATCATGGCTATGCATCATGCATTACCCTAAAAAAAATATATCAAATAATCCGTTAAATAAAATGTTTCCTTTTTGCATTTATATATATAAAAATATAAGGGAGAAGTTTCACGAGCAAACGAACTACAAGAAATAGGAATGTATTTGATGAGATATACTTGCATACACAAACTGACTAAGCTTTGGCTTGTGTATACTAAGTTGTACCCAATTTCTCTCTCTCTCTCTCTCTCTCTCTCTCTCTCTCTCTCTCTCTCTCTCTCTCTCTCTCTCTCTCTCTCTCTCTCAAAAAAAAAGTCTATATATGATATGGGAATTACGTGTATCACATTTCATTTTTCTTTCTTCTTCTAGCATTTACATTTTATTTGTCCATGTTCTCTTGTTTACAATTTGTTATTTTTTTATTATCATTATCTCCTTGGCTTCGTCCAGAGGGACGTCTGTGGACCGTTACTCTTCTTTTTCTTTAATTCTACGGTCTTTTCTTCTTCTTTTTCTGTTCTTCTTGCACTCTGAAATAAAATATAATATGTAGTTATGACATGTAGGACGTTATTTCTACATACAAACTATTTCTTAAATAGAAAAATAGTCATTTCTAACCTTATTGAAAGCTGAGAACTTGAATTTTACTATTCGTCATAGACTCCCAAGTATCTAATGGTGTACTCACTAAGCTAGGTGAGTTGACAAAGGCCACCTACCACACTAAAGAGACCGCGATATAGCTCTTTCTTATCCTCATAATTATTCTGGCAAAGAGATAAGCTGTAAATTATCACTGGGAGTTGACCTCTTGACCTCCTGAGTGGGAATCAAATGTTAACTCCACTGAGCTACTGAAGGCATTATGTAAAAAAAAAACTTTTAAACAGCGTACCAACACATATAAAAATTTCACCATGAGGCAAGAAACTTAAGTCAACTTACTTTTCTTCTTCCTTCTGTGTCTCTTCTTTTTATCTCTGTTGGTGCTTGTGGAGGTGGTTGGAGTGGTGTATGTCTCTAGTATGTGGAGACCACTTCCCCCAACACCATCAATACTGTTGGGGTTTTCATCTGGTAGAATATCTCGTAACCTCTCTATTTCTTCTCGTTGGGCAGCCAGTTTCTCCTCCTGCTGTACCTGACTTAGGGCCTGACGTTGGAGAATTTGCTCTTTTTGCTGTTCTCCATGTTGCAGGCGGTTCTTCAGACGCTTCGGTTTTCGGTGTTTAGTTGGTTTGCAGTCGTCCGCTTCCGTATGATCTGCGAGAATAAAAAGAGAATGAATTACACCTGATACATTCCATTCACTTTAAAGGACCTTTTAAAGTTAGACATTCCATTCACTTTAAAGGACCTTTTAAAGTTAGACATTCCATTCACTTTAAAGGACCTTTTAACGTTAAAGAATCTAAGAATACAGATAACTGCCATAATCGAAGCTGAGACTGAATTTGCCTGATCTGAAAAAATATGTATTAGCAAGAAAAGTCTTTAATCTAACGCCTGAATAGACAGGAATATTTCAGCTTAATGGCTATGAACGCAGAAGAGAACTCGACTATTGAAATTATAGTCTTTGGCCCGATTTCTTAAACGGTGTAAACCTAGGATATCATATTGTTAGTTAGGTAGACACACAAATGGATTTCATAAACGCATCTGACGCGGTTCTGTGTATGGCTAGGATCCCGTACGGGATCCTAGCCATACACAGAACCGCGTCAGATGCGTTTATGAAATCCATTTGTGTGTGTCTACCTAACTAACAATATGGTATCCTAGGTTTGCACTGTATTAAGAAATCGGGCCTTTATCGAAATCCAAGCTTACTGTTATCTGCTTTGGTATAAACTGCAAAGAATAATAAGTGAGTGATTGAAGCAGTTAATATAATAAATAAATAGATAATTAGTAACTAAGTACCAAAATAATTAACCAGCACTTAATCTGACATACATATACAAGCCCATTTAATTAGGCAATATGAATTGCTTAAGCAGAAAAAGAACCTCGAAATGGCTATAATTTATTCACACCGACGCCTTTAAGGGATTAGTACACATTTACTTGTATAATAGGGTACTCACTTGGGCTGCAGAGTTGTCTTACAAGAACTACTACATGAGGGAATCCCGTTCTCTCTCTAACTTATATACTCGACAGTGTGTGGAAATGAACTACGAATTGACCCACACTATTGGGAATCGAACTCGGGACATCCTGGGTATGAGTTATAACTGATAAGATGAGCTCCGAAGACAGGTGCATTTACGCCGAAGAGAATGGCATTTAATCAGAAGCTGGTTACTTGCACTCCGGATAAAGAAGGAGTGTAGTGACGTCTCTCGAATGATGATGGAGTGTAGTGACGTCTCTCGAGTGATAAAAGCCATTGAGAACTCAGCAGGTTTAGTGGTTATACAAACGAACATATCCACACACACATACAAAGTTCAAAGACAAGCTACTAAGCTGTTAACACAGATATGTAATCTGTTTATGAAGAAAGGCTGATGGAGTTAGACTTACCATCACCAGAAGCTCGAAGGAAGAGGAAGGCTGATGGAGTTAGACGTGACAGAGATATGTAATCTTTTTATGAAAAAAGGATGATGAAGTTAGACTTACCATCACTAGAAGCTCGAAGGAAAAGGAGTGATATGCTAACTGTATTGGACTTCCTTCATGGTTTTGACAGAGTGGATAGGGAGTGATAAATTGATATGAATGGCTCTAGAGGTTCGTAAGAAACTGATTTGCAGGCTCCAACGAAGTGCTTTTTTAATGTAAGAATAGTTGCTAATTGGAATTCGCTAAACAAAAAAAAACAGTAAATGCTAAATGCATTCACAGCTTATATGTATATATATATATATATATATATATATATATATATATATATATATATATATATATATATATATATATATATATATATATATATATATATATATATGAAGATACGCACTTAACATTATCGAAACATCGAATGACGTCATATCCGTTTGGATGTTGATGATCATATTAGATTTATGTTAAGGATGTTTTTCTTTAGGATGGGATAGGGGGGGATGGAGAGAGGGGAGGAGGAGAAGCTGAGAAAAGAAATGGGTGAGGTTATGCTAACGAATATTCCTTATTGCCCAATCGTATTCTCATATTTAATGAAGGTTTAATTCGAAGAAGCACAGGATTGTAAGTATGTATGAATGCATGTATGAATGAACGTATGAATGAATGAACATGTCTAACAATAGTTTGTATGTATGTATGAATGCATGTATGAATGAATGAACATGTCTAACAAGAGTTTGTAAGTATGTATGAATGCATGTATGAATGAACGTATGAATGAATGAACATGTCTAATAATAGTTTGTATGTATGTATGAATGCATGTATGAATGAACGTATGAATGAATGAACATGTCTAACAATAGTTTGTATGTATGAATGCATGTATGAATGAACGTATGAATGAATGAATATGTCTAACAATGAAACCTTCCACACAGAAGTAGCACATGGGACATGTCACGCCACTTCTGTGTGAAAAGTTTAATATATTTCCGGATGTTCGTTTACAACTGGCGTGCCACGTGGCATGCCACGTGCCACTTTGGTGTGAAAGCGGCCTAAGTCAACTTTCAGGTGTTGATCAGGTATGAGTGAAGAGTTCAGTGTTTTCAACAAACGATGAAATGACGATTCATGACTGTGGAGTCCTCTTAGTTTTGTTTTTTAGCTTACATTTTATGATGATGATAAAACTGTTTATAATTATTATTATCATTATTATTATTATTATTATTATTATTATTATTATTATTATTAGTAGTAGTAGTAGTAGTAGTAGTAATAGTAGTAGTAGCAATGTGCTACTTGAATTTACCAAGACTAAACTGCTGACTGTGAAAATAGAAAAAAAATAGATAAAAGAATGTAACATACACTGCTGCCAACAACCCTAATTCACACCCAGAAAATCCCAATTTCACCTCATCGAAGAGTTCGTACAACTTCTCTTAACCAGGGTAACATACGTATGAGAAGGTATAGGTAGTGAAATCTCTAGTCTGGTGGGCAGCTTCCACAGACTCACCATTAAATATTTGGGGCATATGGTGGAACAGCCTCTTCACGAAGTTGGGTTTCGATGAGGGCAAAAATATCTTTTCAACATTTTTTATATATAAAAAATAATGGCACTATTCATTTTCACAAAAAACTACGACTGATTTAAAACGCATTATATTATTTTTGGGCAGAATAAAAACACATTAAGAGAGAGAGGAGAGAGAGAGAGAGAGAGAGAGAGAGAGAGAGAGAGAGAGAGAGAGAGAGAGAGAGAGAGAGAGAGAGAGAGAGAGAGAGAGAGAGAGAGAGAGCTCAAATTGCAAGGTCAAGAGGCACGTATGAAGTAATAGTCATTGACCTCTCTGGTCACCCTCTTCTTTCTTCTTCATTCTCTTCTTCTCCTCTTATCCCTCCTTCTTCTTAGTCTTCTATTTAGGTTTTCTCTTCTTTTTTATAATCTTCTCCTATTTCTTCTTCTTCATATTCCTCATCCATTTCATGTTCCTTCTTTTCTCGTTTGAATTCTTTGTCGACTCCTCCTCCTCCTCCTCCTCCTCCTCCTCCTCCATTTTCGTCTTCTATGCTTTTTCGCATTCCGGAGGAGTTTTATTTCATATGAAAGCTAATGACCATCCGGATCTAAGTTCGCCATGTTAAAAGGGGGCTTATAAAGAAAGGTATTTAAAAAAGAAGATCCGGGATCCGATGTGCTGTTCTCTCTCTCTCTCTCTCTCTCTCTCTCTCTCTCTCTCTCTCTCCTCTCTCTCTCTCTCTCTCTCTCTCTCTCTCTCTCTCTCTCTCTCTCTCTCATTTCTTGACAAACTCAAAGATATCTTGATGGTACAAAATAGTAAAAGCTTTGCTGTACATATACTTTGAAGGACTAAAAAAAAACTGAAACACGAAAGTAAAGAGGAAGGGAAAGAAGAAAAAAAAATCACAAGATAAAAGAAGAGGAAGAAGTCGAGAAGGCAAAGAGGAAAAAGAAATAGATAAAATTACGAAGAAAACCAACACACGAATAAAATATTAAAAAACGGAAATAAGATAACAATGAGACAATTCAATAAATGATGAAAAAAAAAACACCAACTAAATAAAGAATTGGGAGATGAAAAAAATTCCCCGGATTAAATTTCAAAATGGAGGGTTAAAAAAGGGATGATTATGTAAAAAAAAAAAAAAAAAAAAAAAAAAAAAAAAAGAGAGAAGAGAGAGAGAGAGAGAGAGAGAGAGAGAGAGAGAGAGAGAGAGAGAGAGAGAGAGAGAGAGAGAGAGAGAGAGAGAGAGAGAGAGAGAGAGAGACAATTAGCAGACGAACACAATACGACCGTTCCAGGACACGAACTTTTAAAAACTTTTCATATTTTATGATCTCAAATTTTCCTCCTGCAAAAAATTAACAACACACAAAAACAACAACAACAACAACAACAAGCAAGTACAAATAAATAGAAATTCAATTATTATTTTTAATTTTTTTAAGTGTGAGATTCCGAAACATTTGTGAGAGGCTTCGATTTTGTTTTCTTAATATTTCACATCAAAAATATATTATTTTCCCTCCGCGTACTTGTCTTTTAATTTGTTGTGAGACATAAAAATGCATAATGGCGGATAAAGAAATGCATTTCAGCTGCAAAATGTCGCGGTATGTTGCAACCATCCGACTGTGCACTTGATGAAAACAATGCAATCCGCCTGAAATTTTAATAGAGAGAGAGAGAGAGAGAGAGAGAGAGAGAGAGAGAGAGAGAGAGAGAGAGAGAGAGAGAGAGAGAGAGAGAGAGAGAGAGAGAGAGAGAGAGAGAGAGAGAGAGAGAGAGAGAGAGAGAGAGAGAGAGAGAGAGAGAGAGAGAGAGAGAGAGAGAGAGAGATGCGTTTGCGACTTTTTTAAATTAATATTTCTATATTTCTTACTACTTTCTCCTCAATAGCATTAGGCTTATTTAGTGAGTCAGAGAATTTTTTTTATTCATATTAATTCGTATTACTTTATACATCATTAATTAAATGATTAAATTATTTTATTTTCACGCACACAAACACACAGATATATATATATATATATATATATATATATATATATATATATATATATATATATATATATATATATATATATATATATATATATATTATATATATATATATATATATATATATATATATATATATATATATATATATAAATAGATAGATAGATAGATAGATAGATAGATAGCTATATATATATATATATATATATATATATATATATATATATATATATATATATATATATATATATATAGATATATATATATATATATATATATATATATATATATATATATATATATATATATATATATATATATATATACAGATATAATTACATATGAAGATGAGCATATATGTATACTCGAAAGCGCTATGGTACTATGTCGTTTTTTTTTATTTCCTTAAGTAGGAAATATAATCACATTCACAAAATTCACGCGCTTCTCGTGAGATAGTTCTATGTGTGTGTGTGTGCGTGCGTCCGTGTGTGTGTGTAATTACCTAATATTTTTAGGTAATTACACACACACACACGGACGCACGTACGCACGCACTCACACACATACAGAACTATCTCACGAGAAGGGTGTGTGGGTGTGTATGTGCGTGCCTGCGTGCGTGCGTGTGTGTGTGTGTGTGTTGTGTGTGTGTGTGTGTGTGTGTGTGTGTGTGTGTGTGTGTGTGTGTAATTACCTAATTGTGTCTACGGGAAAGAGCCCAAAGCTCGTATCTTCCCGTCTCCTGATCGGTTCCATTTTATACTTAGTGATACTTATCATACCTGTCCTTAAAACTATGGATTGAGATAGCATTAACTACCTCCTCGCTTAGCGAATTCCAATTATCAACTACTCTTACACTGAAAAAGTATTTCCTTGCATCCTGCAAAGAAGTTTTCTTACGAAGCTTCAAACTATGACCTCTAGTTTTAGAGCTAGCCATATCAAAAGTGTGTGTGATTACCTAATTGTGATTACCTAATTGTGTTTACGGGAAAGAGCCCAAAGCTCGTATCTTCCCGTCTCCTCATCGGTTCCATTTTAGACTTAGTGATACTTATCATACCTGTCCTTAAAACTATGGATTGAGATAGCATTAACTACCTCCTCGCTTAGCCAATTCCAATTATCAACTACTCTTACACTGAAAAAGTATTTCCTTACATCCTGCAAACAAGATTTCTTACGAAGCTTCAAACTATGACCTCTAGTTCTAGAGCCAGCCATATCAAAATATCGATCCCTATTGTGTGTGTGTGTGTGTGTGTGTGTGTGTGTGTGTGTGTGTGTGTGTGTGTGTGTATGCGTGCCTGTGTGTGTGTGTGTGTGTGAGTGTGTGTGTGTGTGTGTGTGTGTGTGTGTGTGTGTGTGTGTGTGTGTGTGTGTGTGTGTGTGTGTGTGTGTGCGTGTATGTGTGTGTTCTAGAGGAAATAACAGAATATTTAACATAATGGCATAGCATAAGATAGGAATGTGTGCTTTACTCAATAGAGGAAATAAGTCTAAATACTTAACATAATTGGGTAAAACACATTCCTCTCTGATGTAATGCCATTATGTGCGTATGTGTGTGTATGTCTGTATGAATGTGCGTGTGTGTGTGTATGCGTGTTACCGTGAGCATGTGTATATCTCATAAATCATAAAACATGAAATAGTAAATAAATAAAAATACTTTCATAAGAGGAAAACGTTAAAAAAAAAACTTCCTTGTTATCTTACAACACATAAGACTGAGAACTAGATATGAGATTAAAGAAATTAATTAAATAATTAAAATAATTAATTCATAATGTATGTATCTACACTCTATACATTTCTGTATGTTGAAAACATTCAATGATAGATTATCCTCCAAATAAAAAAAACTTACTAGACCCTGAAACATATATCTAAATATATTTTATTTAGGACATGTGTATCGTAGGAGAATAAAAAATCATGCACAAGCACTAGAGCTGCGAACAATAATAATAATAATAATAATAATAATAATAATAATAATAATAATAATAATAATAATAACAATCATAATAATAATAATAATAATAATAATAATAATAATAATAATAATAATAATAATAATAATAATAACAATAATAACAATAATAATAATAATAAACCTTTATTTCCATTTCAATACAATGTGTATTCGTCAGCCAGGGCAAGTTCCAACCCCCCACTGTGGTGTCCAACCACAGCAGTTCCTGCCAGATACAGCTTAAACTTTCGGACTTGGACGGAAAGCGATCTTTCGACCTCGTGAATGCGAAGCCAGCGCGTTACCACTGTACTAGCCAGCAGGCACGACCCTAGATCCACCAATCTTGTGAAAAATTCAAAACTAAAAAAAAAAATTGACAAGGTGTCAAGTAGATAAAAACAGAAAAGAAGACAAAAAAATCCTTTTTCCTTTTCCGATCTTTGTCAACTTGTTCCGGTTTTACGTCACGGGTTCCCTTTTCAATCAAGGACTAGGACGGTTGCCTTCTTGCGAAGGACTTGCTTTGGCAGATGTAATCGTTACCCTGAGTGCATGTCAACTAATTATCTTTAATTCGGAGCAAATATAATTCCAAGAGTAACAAACAGTGATTTCAATGCGGAAGTAAACAATTATCCTTGGTGGGTGTCAACCGCCGACCTATTATTATTTTCATTGTCAAAAACCAAGCAACAAGTCCAGCTAGAAAAAGTCAAAGACTATACACTAGATGGCTAAGGCAAAGGATACACGTTGAAAGGGGAAAAGGGAAAAGGGAAAAGGAAAAAGGGAAAAGGGAAAAAGGAAAAAGGGAAAAAGGTAAAAGGGACTAAGGGAAAAGGGAAAAAGGGAAAAATGGAAAAGGGAAAAAGGGAAAAAGAAAGTAACAAAATTAAATAAAAAGGTATAACTCGGTATTCCAATCATTCAAATAATACCAAAATATCTAGAATTCAAATTATTTTCACTAAGAACTAATCACACATATTTAAATATTTATGCCTGTGAAATAAAATATCTATTTACATCAATTTAGCCAATAACTGCCTCTGACAAGGATTCGAACCCACATAAAAAAGACTCTGAGGCGTCAGGTCGAGGGTTCGCGCCCCGTCACGGTCTGAGTTAGCAAGGGCACGCACTCAGGGTAACGATTACATATGTCAAAACAAGTCCTTCGCAAGAAGGCAACCGTCCTAGCCCTTGGTTGGAAAGGGAGTCCGTGACGTAAAACCGGAACAGTTATATAAGTGAAACAAAAAATATGATTTCCAGTATGAGACTTAAAAAATAAATTCCAAAATCTCCAGTAACTCAAATGACGAATGGCAAGTTTTTTTTTTTTTTATGATTGTGACACCAGGACGGGCTAAAAGAAAAACAAATCCACCCTCATCGGGCCTGGGCACGAAAAAAACATAGAAACAGAGAGGGGAAGTATTGCGACTTGTCAGATGTGAAGGGATAATCAGACATGTGTAACGAATATCCAAGAAACTTCGGCTTGGATGTAGGCATAGAAAGAGAACCGTAACTAAAGGAAGACTTAACATCGAACTGTCCTAAGCAGTCCTATTTAAGTCCACAAGACCCTTCCGCTGTAGTTACTAACACAATCAATAGTTACTTTAAAAAAAGAAGCAAAGAACAACACAGCAAAAACCTTGTTAAAAGACTTCACTTCATCTCCATTCTCTCTCCTGTAAAACAGACTGTCCATGAGAATCCTTGCAAATTCCCTGAGATAAATTATGATAATATTGGTGTAGAACATTAGATGAGACTTCTCTGCATATGAGCATGAAGGTTAATCTAAAAATAAACCCAGCAATTGCATCTTATGAAGAAGGCGAAGAAACACCGTTGGATAACGCGTGCCCCTAACAAGAGTTCAAGAAGGCGAGGAGTCGGAGAGACATAACTTATGTTTATTGCTACACTCGGACTTTTAAGTAACAATGTAGCAAGCGAGAGGCACTAGGCAAAGAGGTGATTTCGAACCCTAGAAGTCTACCTATTTACGTCTGGAACTCATGGACCTGTTTATTGCTTTTTATTTTTAGAACCACGTACCTATTTACGTTTGGAACTCGTAGACCTGTTTATTGCTTTTTATTTTTAGAACCAAGTACCTATTAACCTGGCTATAAATACAGCAGAGCTGGATAGACCGGCTCTTTATCCAATAGCTCTAAACATGTTGGGTTCGAAGCCTATAAACAAAAATGGAAATGAGCTTATTTCAACTCAAAAGATCCGAACTCATCTCAAGAGGCTGGTTTTCCGTGTTTTTTTTTTTTAACATATATATTTATTTATTTTATATGTAATTTTTTATATTTACATATTAGCTTTTTGGTTACAAGGCTACGATATAGTTCTGGTTACAAGGAAAGAAAACCATTTTAAATATTCTAAGACATTTTGGGTGCCAATAAAGCATAATTTAATATCATAGTGGTAGGCAAAAAAAAAAAAAATATTCTAGTCTCAAAGAACGCATTTTTTTAGTATCTCAGAACCTACCTTTGGGAATCTAATTCAAAAATATCTATTTTTCTAGCGGGTTCAAAAATATAAAATGATATTTTGATCTCGAGGGACACCGACTCACAATTATCTCAAGTTCTAATTACATATATGGTCTGTGACAATGTAAAACAGCATCAATAGGAGATTGGACATAGAATATTATACCTCTTACCCTGACACGTTGTCTTATACTTATCACAGAGCAACGAGTAAGATTAGGACAACAACGACAATGACATCTTTCACATATTCCCTAAGGCCTTAGAAGAATTATAACAAGAATACCTCCTCCAAGTTCCCCTGCGTGTCGTAAAGGCTGGCTAAATGGGGCAGACAAAGGGAACTTGAAATCCCCACCTTTATATCTACCTCTAGCAAAGAATCAATTGTTTGCTTTGACTCAGCCACATCCCTTATAAGGAGGTTATGGGTTTTGTCTATCGATAAATGGAATAAACTATGAAGTTAAATAACTTGGAAGTAGAATTAGTGAATAATTCTGTGAGCAAGAGTTTAATTTGAAAAAATATAAAGTGTGAGCTTGAATTTTTCATTTTGTCTCACACTCAAGGACATAAAAAACTGAGAGGCCATGCCGACCACCTATTCGAGGTAGGATGGTGGAGTGATTCCTAAAATAAAAAAAAATATTATTATTATTATTATTATTATTATTATTATTATTATTATTATTAAAATCGCTCCCTCTTAATCATCGATTTAGCGTCTAATCTTCTCTCACAATCCACCCACCTTCGGCTTTTGCCCTAAAGAACAATGATGAAAATAATAGTGATAAAGAGAAGATGCACGAAGCACCCAAAACACTCCAAATCATTTCATTTCACAAATGAAACTGAATGGTACAATGTATACAAAAGCATTCGCTAGAGGTCCGGTCATAGTAAGAATAAACGAAATCTTAAAACCTCTCCACACCTCCTAGGACTGGTATTTGAACGAAGAACAAGGACCTGGGCTCATGTTCAACTAAGCGAGCGAGATTACATGACCAAGTACAAGGTACAAAGCCAGGTGTAGAGGAGATACATGACTGAAGAATATATTGTTGGACTCTGAAGAACAACTAAGCTACATACATAAGATTATCTGGAAGCTATATTTAGATCCCGTCTTCCTCCGGAGATGAAGGAAGGAAGGAAGGAGCAGAGACAAAAACACCAACTACGTAGTGAGAGGGATGTCTTACAGAGAAGTTTATCTACATCTAGAAGGCCGCTTTCACACTAAAGTGGCACGTCGCACGTGGCATGCCACGTGCAACGTGCCACTTTAGTGTGAAAGCTGCCGGAGAAGTTTACAGTGGCTATACAATGATACTGGATAAATACAGAATGCGCGTTTATGGATTTTTTTTTTTAATTAACCGAGATTTACTGGTATAAAACCGACTCCCAATATGTTCCGGTTTTACGTCACGGACTTCCTTATCTACCAAAGGCTAGGACGATTGCCCTCTTGCGAAGGACTTGTTTTGGCAAGTGTAATCGTTATCCCGAGTGCATGCCCTTGCTAACCTCAGACCGTGACGGGGCGCGAACCTTCGACTTGATGCCTCAGAGTCGCGGACGTTACCGCTTGAACCACGGTGACTACTAAAACCGATTCCAAAAATACTTGTAATAATTTCGCTTTTGAAAAGAACTTCTCTTTGGAGATGAAGAGAGGAGGGAAGGGTGAAATCAACACGGTCTCCTCACAGAAATTTTTGACTCGAGCACATATTATACAACACCTAAATGAGTAATTTTTTTACAAATAGGTTTAAGACAATCTAGGAGATGCTCTCAGCGGAAGGCGAAAGCTTGCTGTTCATTAACGAAACAGCTCAAGAATACTAAGATAAACAGTTCAAGAATACTCCGATAAACAGTTCAAACATACTCCGATAAACAGTTCAAGAATACTCCCATAAACAGTTCAAGAATAATCCGATAGACAGTTCAAGATACACCGATAAACAGTGCAAGCATACTCCGATAAACAGTTCAAGAATACTCCGATAAACAGTTCAAGAATACTCCGATAAACAGATCAAGAATACTAAGATAAACAGTTCAAGAATACTCCGATACACAGTGCAAGCATACTCCGATAAACAGTTCAAGAATACTTCGATAAACAGTTCAAGAATACTCGATAAACAGTTCAAGAATACTCCGATAAACATTTCAAGAATACTCCGATAAACAGTTCAAGAATACTACGATAAACAGTTCAAGAATACTAAGATAAACAGTTCAAGAATACTTCGATAAACATTTCAAGAATACACCGATAAACAGTGCAAGCATACTCCGATAAAGAGTGCAAGCATACTCCGATAAACAGGTCAAGAATATGCCAATAAACAGTTCAAGAATACTCCGAGAAACACTTAAAGAATACAGTTTTGACACTGAGGGTATCCTTACGATAATAATTACTAGCATTATTCAAACATATTTTCAATTTTATATACTACCAAGATGGAAATTTTATAGATTAAAATGGTATTAGCAAGAAATCTATTGTCTTCATTGCAATATCGATAAATTCCTTTTAGAGTAAAACATAGTAGATGAAATAACATTCGAGTGTGTCTATTCTTTATGACCGGGAAAGGCACTGCTAATATACACACGTGTGTGTGTGTGTGTGTGTGTGTGTGTGTGTGTGTGTGTGTGTGTGTGTGTGTGTGTGTGTGTGTGTGTGTGTGTGTGTGTGTGTGTGTGTGTGTGTGTGTGTGTGTGTGTGTGTGTGTGTGTGTGTGTGTGTGTGTGTGTGTGTGTGTGTGTGTGTGTGTGTGTGTGTGTGTGTGTGTGTGTGTGTGTGTGTGTGTGTGTGTGTGTGTGTGTGTGTGTGTGTGTGTGGTGTGTGTGTGTGTGTGTGTGTGTGTGTGTGTGTGTGTGTGTGTGTGTGTGTGTGTGTGTGTGTGTGTGTGTGTGTGTGTGTGTGTGTGTGTGTGTGTGTGTGTGTGTGTGTGTGTGTGTGTGTGTGTGTGTGTGTGTGTGTGTGTGTGTGTGTGTGTGTGTGTGTGTGTGTGTGTGTGTGTGTGTGTGTGTGTGTGTGTGTGTGTGTGTGTGTGTGTGTGTGTGTGTGTGTGTGTGTGTGTGTGTGTGTGTGTGTGTGTGTGTGTGTGTGTGTGTGTGTGTGTGTGTGTGTGTGTGTGTGTGTGTGTGTGTGTGTGTGTGTGTGTGTGTGTGTGTGTGTGTGTGTGTGTGTGTGTGTGTGTGTGTGTGTGTGTGAAAGCCAAAGTGAAAATGAATATATAACTATGAAAAAAAAGTATTTTTAGGTTTTCCTTCCGTTCAGTCCATCAACCCTACTGATAAATGACATTTGCATGCAGTATAAACATGATCTGATTGCACATAAATAATAATAATAATAATAATAATAATAATAATAATAATAATAATAATAATAATAATATTATAATAATAAATGATAAAAAAAACGAAGTATCTATTCAGCAAAAGCATACCGTTGCATAACACACTTTTTAATAACATAAATCAAAATATTTGACAAGGTTAAAAGACTTCTGCCAATCCAAGGCCATCGAGGTCACTTTCATTCTTCGCTCTCAAAAAACACGAGGAAAGATCGTGTTTTTTTTTTCCATCGGTTCAAAGCATAAATATAACAATCCTCGTCTTGCAGAAATCGAATATAAGAATATTATTCTCATATTAAAACAATATATAATAGCTATCATTCTCAGAGGTATTGTCTGGATAATTCTGCTGACAAACTTTCATGTCTTGTACATACCGAAAGATGGAGGAGGAGGAGGAGGAGGAGGAGGAGGAGGAGGAGGAGGAGGAGGAGGAGGAGGAGGAGGAGGGAGGAGGAGGAGGAGGAGGAGGAGGAGGAGGAGGAGGAGGAGGAGGAGGAGGAGGAGGAGGAGGAGGAGGAGGAGGAGGAGGAGGAGGAGGCAATATATAATTAAAATTATAATACCACGAAATAGCTTTGTCGTATGCAGTAAATTCTATTTTCATGCGATAATAATGTATATGAAGGACTCATTCCAACATTACTTGATAAGGTGATAATCCGAAGCAGAACGAGCAATATACACTGGTCAAAACTCACTCTCTCTCTCTCTCTCTCTCTCTCTCTCTCTCTCTCTCTCTCTCTCTCTCTCTCTCTCTCTCTCTCTCTCTCTCTCTCTCTCTCTCTCATCAAAGATATCCTACGCTTGCTATTCCCATCAGCTCCTATGACCTGGTCTAAGCTTCTCGGAGTTGTTCCTCCTGTTTTGCTCGGAGTTTCTCGATGCACAAGAGAAAAATTGTTGATCCTGGACCGGATTTGTGTTTACGTCCAAGCACATACATTCTTCTTGGCTAATGGACGTTAATGTGGCATTAATAAGAATCCCACTTAGGTCACAGCAATTCATTATCATACAAATAGATGCAACGATACCTCCATCTTAGGAAAAGGGAGAAAATCTTGTTTACTGCAATTTATATTCGACTGCTTTATCTTCTTCCTCACCTTATATCTTCTTCTTCTTCTTCTTCTTCTTCTTCTTCTTCTTCTTCTTCAGTTCTTGGAATATCATTGTATTTGATTCCTTTGAAGTCTAGGCATCTTTATTTATATAATTATTTATTTATTTATTCATTTATTTATTTTTCTTGTTCGTATTATTATTATTATTATTATTATTATTATTATTATTACTTATTATTATCTATTATGGTATTATTATTATGGTTATTATTATTATCATTTTAACCGAAACTGTTAAAGGACAGAGACACTCGTGCAAATACGTGTACATACATACAGTACTCAGATACATATACACATAAATACAATGAAAAACACCCATGTGGGTACAAACAAAGAGGTTGGACCCCCCATAATAAAAAGAAATAGCAAAAAAAAAAAAAAAAAAAAAAAGCTTTCTGGCTACATACCAGACTTGTAAAGGATATACTCTGACCATTTCCTGAACAAAAGTTTGCTTTCGAAACCAACGCGCGTATACACATAAATTTACCTCCCAACCCGAAAAGAACCCAGTGCCCTATGGTATCGACCGCAGGTGAGACCAGGTATGCGAGTGGTGACGGAGCGGAACTTCATAAAAAGACAGCCATTGGATATCTGCTTTCTTCGAGCTCTCTCCAGCCCTTACATACACTAGACAGCGCTCTCTCCAGCCTCTTACACACACTAGACAACGAGCACAAAAGTCGGGATTTCTTAGAATTCTGAGTGTACCCATGTTTTGTTAGACTTTTACAAGAACGACGTACTATACATCAATTTGGCAATCTCCTCTCCTCTGTGCTCCCGCCAAGAGACACTAGACAATGAACACAGATTTTAACTTTTTTCAAAACGACACTTTTAAAAGAACTAAATAACAGCGTATCCGTTTGGCAATCTTTCCTAAGCGTCCCCACTTACCTCCTACAGGTACAGGTACAGAAACATAAAACAAAATGTTCTAAAACTTTTTTTTTTTTTATGATTGAGACACCAGAACGGGCCAAAAAATAAAAAAAAAATAAAACAGCCCTCATCAGGTCTGGGCACGAAGAATACATAAAGTAAAGAGAAACAAAAATGGAGAGTGTAATGACTTGTCAGATGTGAAGGGATAACAAGAGGTGTGTAATGAATATCCAAGAATATTCAGTGTTGATGTAGGCATAGAAAAAGAGCCGTAACTGAAGGAAGACTTAACATCGACCTGTCCTGGACTTTAAGACTAAACTTTTAACAGGGCTGTAATACTCCTTTCCCCTCCACTTGACAACCAACACCTCCCCTCTAAAGTCCTTCCTCTCTCCAAAGGGCACTGGCAACAGGACACAAAACTTAGGTTTTCTAAGAACTGGTGTTTTCTAAATATCATGTTTTTCAAGACTTTATTATAACGGACTCATTTTGTAATACTAACTCCTCTAAGCCCCCTCCTGTATATTGCAGACCACGGGAAGATGAAAAAAAAATACTGGACTCATTTTGTAATACTAACTCCTTTAAGCTCCTTCCTGTATATTGCAGACCACATTTAAAAGAATCACTAACAATTAATTTGGTAATATGCTTCCTCTGTTTTCCATCCTATCTCTAACACGGTCTGGAAAATGAACACAGAGGTTAAGCTTAATATGGTAGAGGTTTTAAAAGACCTAAATAAAACAACCATCTCTCTCTCTCTCTCTCTCTCTCTCTCTCTCTCTCTCTCTCTCTCTCTCTCTCTCTCTCTCTCTCTCTCTCTCTCTCTCTCTCTCTCTCTCTCCTACAGACACTGGGATATCAACATAAAACTATAGCTTTCTCTAAGGTATTTGACCTATTAAATGAGCTTTCATCCTTTTAGAATTATCAATTCGCCTAAAGTATACATATATTTAATTTTTAAGAGTATATCTTAAATCACGTGGAAATATGCGATTTTCTTCCACTATTTATATAGTTAGAAGCTCATCTAATGACTATTTTTTAATCTGAAGAAGCATTTCGTAGATATACTTTCCCTTTTTATGCATGAATACAGCACTTTAAGAATATAAAATTTACTTCTCAAAGATATGGAACTTCACGTCAGATGACAACCAAATATCAGATCAAAAATCTCAGAGAGTACACCATTTGATACTGAATATCACTAGTGGTCTGGTATCATCAATAATAATTAGTTTTGATATAGGCAAAATATCTTGCCCCGCAAGTATCATATAAACAATAGAAACTCTACTATATGGCAAGATTAATATGTTCATCTTCAGTATTCCTAAGAATAATATGTTCATCTTACAGTATTCCTATCATGTTACAGGATTCCGAAAATGGATCACATACGAAGTCTGTCCAAATGAAAACTAAAACTTTAAATATTGTTCCAATGAGTTGGTGCAAAGTACAAGCAATGGAAGCAATGCACAGAAGTTGCCTTCGGCTCTTGCATGATACTGGCCCGATCACGCAATGTCATCGAGCCACACGCAGCTAACTACACGTGTGGATCAGTGGGCTCTTGAGATCATATTTTTTTTTTTTTACACTGAACAGAGGCATAGTGAATAGCAACGTGTTTGCAGGAAATTCTATGCATGGATACTTTACAGAATTCTTAATTACTTTAAGCTGGATTCTCTTTCTCTTCGATGTAAGGTGTCATCCCTTTCTCTTTTCTACCGCTACTACTTCCATCGCTGCTGTGATGAGTTGGCGAGTTGCATCTCTCCCCCACTACCGAGGCCGCAGAACACTCCCCAAGCGGCCTCATCTCACAGGTGCTGTGCGAAGATTTGTAGCTCGCGGACTGGACGGTGCAGCGACTGCTTCTTCCCATTTACCTCCAGACTCTGGTATTCTCTTTCTCCTTCTGTCTTTCTTAATTCTTATAATTTATTTTCCTTCCAGAAAACGGATTTATCTTCATCTCAAGGCCTAATTCTGTCATATCTCTAGGTCCTCAATACTTCGACTATTCTTTCAACCTGTCCTTTTCCAATAGTGTATAATTGCTTTATCTCTGCCTTTTCCTTAATCCTTTACTTTCTCTTCGTCTTCACGTATTCTTTGTGCCCGGGCCTTTATTGATGAGGGCAATTTTCTTGTCTGTCCAGGTGTCACACTCATAAAAAAAAAAAAAAAAAAAAAAAAAAAAAAAAAAAATATATATATATATATATATATATATATATATATATATATATATATATATATATATATATATATATATATATATATATATATATATATATCAACAATTTCTGACCGACTGTGACATGGTTCTGATACGGAATTTGCATTAGAAAAAAATACCTATCACAGTATTGCCAAAAAAAAAGTATGATAACTTCTACAGCATAGAATTTTGTCATAGTTCAGGAAGTAAGCGAATACTCCTGAGAAATAAAAAAAAAACAACTAGGACAACTTTTCTATGCGTTTTTATAAATAATTATCAGGAAGTTATTATGATATTATTGACTAACTTAACAGGAGCTAATTATAATTTCTAAGTCGCAGGATGTTATCTGTACACCATGAAAAGTGAAGGCAAAGTAATGGCGTTCACAAAGGGGATACTAAAAACTGAGTGGGAACCTTTCTCTCTCTCTCTCTCTCTCTCTCTCTCTCTCTCTCTCTCTCTCTCTCTCTCTCTCTCTCTCTCTCTCCTCTCTCTCTCTCTCTCTCTCTCTCTCTCTCTCTCTCTCTTTATCTGTCTATCTGCCCATACCTGTATCCATCACAGACTGTCAACTCAGTGGTTATTAAAATGCCTTGAGCTACCCTTGAAGAACATGGGCCTCTAACCATGCTGAATGTCATAGGTGACACTGATTTACTATACAAACATAGGAATGTGATTTTCTTTAATAATAATAATAATAATAATAATAATAATAATAATAATAATAATAATAATAATAATAATAATAATAATAATAATAATAAGTATTATTATTATTATTATTATTATTATTATTATTATTATTATTATTATTATAACACTTATGGAACAGCTGCGATTCTAGTTATAAAAAGTGCTGAACATATCAGACTATAATAATAACAATAATAATAAAAATAATAATAATAATAATAATAATAATAATAATAATAATAATAATAATACATAATAATAATAAGATGCTGTCAAAATATACTTCAAGATTTCTGAAGATAAATTATTGCCATATTTTTTTCTTTCTTCTCTCGTCTCTTATTCTCATTCTCTACCTTCCTCCGACTCTTCCAAATCTCCTTCACTGTCTTCTGCGTCTTCATTGCCCTATTCTTCTTCTTCTTCTTCTTCGTTTTTTTCTTCTTTTTTCTTCTACTTTTTTCCTCCTCCTCCTCCTCCTTCTTCTTCTTCTTCTTCTTCTTCTTCTTCTTCTTCTTCTTCTTCTTCTTCTTCTTCTTCTTCTTCTTTTTTCTTCTTTTTTCTTCTACTTTTTTCCTTCTTCTTCTTCTTCTTCCTCTTTTACTACTACTACTACTCTAGTATCACTATTGCCACTAATATTACTTTTTCTTCTTCTTCTAATCTAGTACCACTATTGCTACTATTATTACTATTACTACTACTACTACTACTACTGCTACTACTACTACTACTACTACTACTACTTATCCTTTCTTCATACCAGTCCTCTTCACCTTCAATGCTAAAATATTCTTCCTTTTTGTCTTCGTCTTCTTTCCTTTCTCCTCATCGTCTTCATCATCCTCTTCTTCTTTTACTTCTTTTTCATTCTTCCTGTCTTCTTTTCTTCCCCGTCTCGATACAGTACTCTTTGAGCTCATTGAGTAGACAGATTCTGTCTACTACACGAAGGACGCCACTTCCCTCTCCTTCCCATTCCCAAATGACTTTGGTGAAGCCGGGTCGTAGGGGCCACCCCAAGGGGTCGAACTAAATGACCTCTTGGATGGTTTGGTTCCAGTTATACGTCACGGACTCCCTCTTCAACCAAGGGCTAGGACGGTTGCCTTCTTGAGAAAGACTTGTTTTGGCAGATGTAATCGTTACCCTGAGTGCATGCCCTTGCTAACCTCAGACCGTCACGGGGAGCGAACCCTCGACCTGACGCCTCAGAGTCGTAGACGCTACCGTTTGAGCCACGGTAACTATGAAAGACGTTTTGGATGGGAGCCAGATGATATATCTACTGAACCGAAGAACATGTCTACGCAAACTCTACATAAAAATAAAACTATATTCTATTTATATTGTGGGAGCAATTATCCCTCCTGTGCCCTGAGGGAAGAGGTTTAAGAATGTGGGAAAATACTGAGAAAAAAAAATGTGATTCTTGAATAAGTAGGAAAAGTAGTCACCGTGGCTCAAACGGTAGCGTCCGCGACTCTGAGGCGTCAGGTCGTGGGTTCGCGCCCCGTCACGGTCTGAAGTTAGCAAGGGCATGCACTCAGGGTAAGGATTATATCTGCCAAAAACAAGTTCTTCGCAAGAAGCAACCGTCCTAGCCCTTAGTAGAAAAGGGAGTCCGTGACGTAAAACCGGAACATTGAATAAGTAAGAAAAACGAGCCTCAAATAGAGGATGTGAGACATGGCAGATTTACCAAATGTTTGTTTGTTTGTCTGTTTGTTTGTTCCGGGTTTACGTCACGAATTCCCTTTTCTACCAAGTGCTAGGACGGTTGCCTTGTTGCGAAGAACTTGTTTTAGCAGATGTAATCGTTACCCTGAGTGCATGCCCTTACTAACCTCAGACCATAGACCTAAAACCCTTCTCGACAAAATTACAAAAACACCAACTGCTGAAAGATACGAAAAGGGGGAAAATACTAAATTAGATAAGGTATCTTCTTTCAGAAAATCCAATGGAAACTAGAGTCATGAAGTCAAATTCAACCAGAAAGAAATAATCATTCTTCACCTTCTTATCAGGATTTTATGAGACATGAGAGAAACTTAATCACAAAGAAGAAGAAACTTAGATGGTAAGATTTCATTACCCGAGAGAAGGCTGCATGTCAAGCCTTGGGATAGGTTAAGAAGTCTTTGGTACTTCAGGCATCACGATATCTATTCTGGGACTAACAAGGAAGGGTCTTCGGGTACATGATTTGTATTATTCGTCCCGGGGCTTAGACGAGTTGCATACAATCATTATATATATATATATATATATATATATATATATATATATATATATATATATATATATATATATATATATATATATAAAACCCCTTGAGGGGGGGGATAAGAATATTTCCTCCGTGTTCTCTTGCGTGTAGTAAAAGTCGACTAATTGGGTCGGAGCGAGGGGACTGGGAATCTCCACCTCTGTATTTACTTCCCACAAAAAGTCAAAGTATTTTCTTTGACTCAGTCACCCCCTTTATAAAGGGGGATATGGTTTGGGTATATATATATATATATATATATATATATATATATATATATATATATATATATATATATATATATATATATATATATATATATGAATGTACACAATTCTCAACACCATGCCTCAAACATCCTCTATGAAGAGTGTATAGAGAGAGTGTTTCCCTAAGAGGTAACAGAACTCTTCTCCAGAAATGAGTTTTTGGCAAGTCTCCTCCTCCTCACCAAAGTACTCTTTGAACTCACAAAATTGAGAGTCTGGACCACACGAAGGACGTCACGACCTTCCTCATCTTAACCTCAATGACAGGTGAAGCAAATTTGTGGAAGCCACCTCAGGGGGTCGAACTTAAAGATCAGATCTCTTAGTCAGTTTTCACACTAAAGTGATGCGTCGCACGTGGCATGCCACGTGGCAAGCCAGTTGAAAACGAACATCAGGAAATATATGAAACCTTTCACACAGAAGTGGCGCGACACGTGCCACTTCTGTGTGAAAGGTTTAATATATTTCCGGATGTTCGTTTTGAACTGGCGTGCCACGTGGCATGCCACGTGTGACGTGCCACCTTGGTGTAAAAGCGGCCTTAGATGGAAACCAAGCGATATATCCACTAAACAGACACACAACTACATTAAAAAATATTTGTATTTTATTTATCATCTTTTATCTAGTGGTGGAACATCATCCTTTCTATGACTTGAGGGAAGACGTGAAAAAAGGAGGAAAAATATAAGAAAAAAATACAATAATTGCAAGAATATGTACGATAATTAAACATAAAATAGAGAGAGGGAGGGATAGAAGATTTTACAAATACAGAAGTGAAAAACAAGAAGTTAATTGTGGCTAGAGTAAGATTATATAAGAATGAAAAAAATATAAGAATGAAAATATGAGATTTAAATATAGGATTAAGAGCAATCAAGTATTAGCAAATAGAATAGCAAAAAAAAAATAAAAAAAACTGTAGTACTGGTAATGCTGATATATGCAAAAAAAAAAAAAATACTGTAGCAGTAAAAAATGGCACAGTAAGTTGAATGAATCTGAAATAGCAAATGTTGCAGTAGCATTGTAGTAGCAGCAAACGATGCACTGACAGCAATTGAAGCACTTATTGCAGTCGTAATAAATGCTACAGCGTTAAGAAATGGATGTACCTAAAGCAGCATATTCTGCAGCAGTAATAACTGCTGCAGAGCCATTAATTGCTTCCAACAGTAGCAGTAAATGCTGCAAAAGCATAAAATGTCAAAAAATTACAGCTTGTCATGTAGGAGCAAGAGCAGAAAATGTAGTAACACATACAACAGTATTAACAGTAATTCATGCAATGGCAGTTACAAAACCATCAATAAAAGTACATGTAGCATTACTGGCAAAAAAAAAGTTAATAAATAAAATTATATATATATATATATATATATATATATATATATATATATATATATATATATATATATATATATATATATATATATATATATATATATATATATATATATATATATATATATATATATATATATATATATATATATATATATCAGGAACAAATGCTTGAGTCGCAGAAAATACAGGTTTAGAAGGAGCAAAAGACAGATTGGGAAATTTAAAATACTTTTTCTTGAAGAAAAAAACTGGAGCTGTAACAGTGGAAATTAGTAACAGAAGCAGGTTCAGAAGAGAAAGCAGCAGAGGGCAATGGAAAAAAAAAACAACTTATACACGATTTTACCTTAAAAAAAAAAAAAAAACACACACACACACACACCTGCTAGAAATGAGCAAAAAACAAAAATCGTCTCTGACAAAATTTCAGAAACACCAGCTACTGAAAGATAGAAAAAATACTTATATCTTATATATTTACGTCACGGACTCCCTTTTCTACCAAGGGCTAGGATGGTTGCCTTCTCGCGAAGGACTTGTTTTGGCAGATGCAATCGTTACCCTGAGTGCATGCCCTTGCTAAACTAAGATACAAAAAATACTAACATTGATAAATTGTCCTCTCGCAGAATGACCCTATGGAAGCCGGATCAACCTCGAATTGCGTAGGAGTCAAGACTTCGAGTGGAACTCGACTCAAAATACAATATTACAATATGAACCTTTTATCAGGATTTAAGAGACTTGCGAGAACCTCGGTACCAAATGCAAAACCAGATTGCAAGATTTTATTGCCCAGAAAAAGGCTGCTTGCCAAGCCTTGGGATAGGTCAAGACTTCTTTGGTACATCAGACATTAGAAGATTTATTTTCGGACAACCAAGGAAGGGTTTTTGGGGTACATGATCTAGATCAGGGGTCGGCAACCTACGGCACGCGTGCCACACTTGGCACGCCAAGCAATTTCCAATGGCACTCAGCCGCATCACGCGTCAGTTCTCTAAATTTAACAAAGTGTTCCTTGGTTCACAACAGGTCATTTCATTGATTTTTTTCTACTTTGTAGCAATTGGTTTACATATTATTGTATATATTACTATATAAAATATATTGTATAACAGGTATATTGACCTTGACTTATATAAAAATACGTATGTTGTTGGCACACTGAATAATTTAAAACCCTAAGTCGGCACAAAGTTAGCAAAAGGTTGCCGACCCCTGATCTAGATTGTTCTTACCTGCGGCTTATACAAGTCACTTTTCAACCGGCACGTAGGTTTAGGGAAACAAAAAAAATATATATACATTATATACATGCATTCATATATATACATACATACACATATACACACTAACACATTTATATTGTAATAATAATAATAATAATAATAATAATAATAATAATAATAATAATAATAATAATAATAATAATAATAATAATAATTGTAATAATAAAACAATAATAATATAAATGCATACATACATACACATATAAACACTAACACATTCATATAATAATAATAATAATAATAATAATAATAATAATAATAATAATAATGTAGTCACCGTGGCTCAAACGGTAGCGTCCGCGACTCTGAGGCGTCAGGTCGAGGGTTCGCGCCCCGTCACGGTCTGAGGTTAGTAAGGGCATGCACTCAGGGTAGCGATTACATCTGCCAAAACAAGTGTTTCGCAAGATTGCCACCGTCCTAGCCCTTGGTTGAAAAGGGAGTCCGTGACGTAAAACCGGAACGGAATAATAACAATAATAATAATAATAATAATAATAATAATAATAATAATAATAATAATGAATGAGTATCTCAGAATATTTAATACAAGGGGTTAGCGTCAGATAGAACTGTATAATTTACACAAGTCCTAAAACACCCTGCCTCAAATATCCCATTCGAAGAGTGTATAGAAAGTGCATCTCCCATAGGGATAACAAGTCTCTCTGCCAAAAATATTTTTAGCTAAAGTCTTGTTTTTCCTCTTTTCCTCTTTTTCGTCTCTTCCTCACCAATGTACTCTTTGAACTAACGCTCTTTCTATACAGTCTCCAAAGGGGACACTTGAGGCATGGTGTTCTGAGAGTTGTGTAAATTATGCAGTCAATTATTCTTTCAAGGCACTTTCCATAATTATTCAAGGTCACACGGACATGCAAGCTCAAGCATAACGAAAATGACCAGAAAATTTATAGAAAAAAACCGCATAAAGAGTAATAAAAATAGTAAAAAGCACAACTAACATTAAACTGTAAAATAAATAGTAAAAGTATAGCAAATAGGAAAATATTAAAATAGAGGAAGAGTAAAAAAAATATAATGTTCAGTAAAAAAAGTAAAAAAAAATATATTTATAAACCCAAATAAATGTATGTAGAATTATTTTTAGTCGATTTTTGATCAAGGATTGAACATGGTTGAGACCTGAGGGTCGGCGGGTTAAATTTGGGCATTGTTCATATACCAGTTTCTGCACCTAGAGGCGGTTCTGACAAAGAAGACGCAATCGGCTGAAGGCAATATTATTATTATTATTATTATTATTATTATTATTATTATTATTATTATTATTATTATTATTATTATTATTATTTTTATTATTATTATTATTATTATTATTATTATTATTATTATTATAATCATTCTTATTATTATTATTATTATTATTATTATTATTATTATAAAAATATCTTCTTCTCACAAGGAATCAAGTTTTTTGCTTTGACTTAGCCACCCTCCTTATAAGATGGATTATGAATTCTGCATTTAGATACAGAATATTATGAAGATAAATGTGGATTAATATTTAAGGCTGTCAGGCTGGCCATCCATTATCTGTCAGTCTAAATGTTTTGTCTAATTAGTAGTATGCGTAAACGTCAGTTAGGGCTTCACATCTAAAACCTTGTTATGTATGTATGCATGTATGTATGTATGTATGTATGTATGTATGCATGTATGTATGTATGCATGTACGTACATATGCTTGTATGTATGTATGTATGTATGTATGTATGTACATATGCTTGTATGTATGTATGTACATATGCTTGTTTGTATGTATGTATGTATGTATGTATATAAGCAAGTGTGTATGTATGTATATAACATGTATGCATTTATGTACGTAGGTAGGTTGGTAGGTAGGTAGATAGATAGGAAAGTAGATAGTTGTACTTTACATATTAATTTGAATTCTCTTCTCTCTCTCTCTCTCTCTCTCTCTCTCTCTCTCTCTCTCTCTCTCTCTCTCTCTCTCTCTCTCTCTCACACACACACACACACACACACACACACACACACACACACACACACACACACACACTAGCAACCCCACCCCAAGAGCATTTAACATAAAATGATTCATTCAAACTTTTAAAAATAAAGTGACGGTATAAAAGAGGGCGGGGCGTACTTAGGATATAATGCATAATAATAACTGCTTCCAGAGTTATATGATATCTACCTACATGGCTGGTTGGACATAAGAACGAACCCAAAGCATCAATTCATCAAACTTTTGTAGAGATTTTTCTTAAGATTTAGACATATCCTTTGGACTAAAAGCTAAAGGTTGGATATATTAACGTTTCACAGTTATTTCTTAAATGTTAAGTACATTCTCAAGGGCTACAGAACATAAGGTTGATTTAATTAACTTACGGACATTATAACCCAAGATTCAATACTTTGAAAGTGATTTTTCTTAAGTTTTAGACGAATTCTTAATACCAAAAGCTAAAGGTTGGATTCATCAAAGGCTGAAATAATATTCATTGACTTTTATACATAACCTTACTAGAATCCAAGGTTGAATTCATTAACGTTTGAAAGAGCATTTTCGTATGTCTAAGACATAATTTTCAGGACATCAAAACCAAAGGTTAAATTCATCTAGCTAGAATAGATATTTCTCATGGTTTAGACATAACTTTAGGGACATTAGATTAGAAAGGTGAATTCATTAGACAATGCAGAATTTTCTAAAATTTTAGACAATCCTAGCGACACTAGAATCCAAGGTGAAATTTATCAGTTATTGCAGAGGGATTTTTTTCAAGTTTTAGACAAAATTACTTCAATCCAATGTAGGATTCTGTAAATTCTGAGGGTATTATGCTTAAACATTAGACGTAATCTTAGGGAGACCAAACACCAAGGATGATTTCACCAGAACTGGAAGAGATATTTCTTATGTTTTAGACAAAACTTTACTAATATCCTAGGTTGGTTTTATTAGACATTGGAGAAAATTTTCTTTGAGTTTATATGCAACCGTAGGGACGTTTGCTTTCTGGCTGGTCCTAACCAAGATGGTTGGATTTATCACCACAAAAACACCATTTCAAGTGTTCATGAAAGATTTTATCGAGTAATCACCGTGGCTCACGCGGCAGCGTCCGCGACTTTGAGGCGTCAGGTCGAGGGTTCGCACCCCGTCACGGTCTGAGGTTAGCAAGGGCATGCACTCAGAGTAAGGATTACATCTGCCAAAACAAGTCCTTCGCAAGAAGGCAACCATCCTAGCCCTTGGTAGAAAAGGGAGTCCGTGACGTAAAACCGGGACAAAATAAGATTTAGTACACAAAAAGTGGATGTTATCTAAATATTCATTCCACGTCACATCTTTTTTTTTTTTTTTAATCTAAATATAGGTCAAAGGTAGAAGTTGGCTTCCTTCGTGTACCCAACACTCGACTCCAGGTAGAAAGGTGTGTGTGCTTGTCGAAAAATTATTCAGAAAACAAAAAGAAAGAAATTATTTTGTATTTGTTTTTTTCAAAGGCCTTTATTAATGTTGTTGGAGGTAATGTCTACATGATCTCTCTCTCTCTCTCTCTCTCTCTCTCTCTCTCTCTCTCTCTCTCTCTCTCTCTCTCTCTCTCTCTCTCTCTCTCTCTCTCTCTCTCTCTCTCTCTCTCTCTCTCTCTCTCTCTCTCTCTCTCTTCTTCAACTGATAAAATTGGCTGACTACTGCTATTAAACTGATGAGTTACATTACAGTAAACTGGAATCTTTGACCTCATCGGTTTTATAAAAATTCAGGCATCGGTCATTGTGATAGGCATGTCTATACAGTCAGAAAAAAGATAGCTACATTATGTCTGTACAGTCAAGCTTTTTTTTTTTATCTATTCTCATCTACAATCACCGATTTATTTATTTGCTAATCAGTAACCAGTCAGTTTTATAGCAATTCAGCCATCAGGCACTGTATCAGTTATGCCTCTTTGGCAAGTAAAAGGCATTGTCGTGTCTGTTCAGTCACTGAAACTGTGTCTTTTATTTAAGTCATCAG
>JAXCGZ010005925.1:90000-92500 GCA_037179515.1 Halocaridina rubra | reverse complement strand
CCGCGTTAATAGTGAGTAATAGTAAAAGAAAAAGACAAACATATAGACATACAATAGAAGTTTAAAAATAGGCCTATTTGTATGCTGGGTATATAAACATCTAATTGAAAACTATTTAGGTTATATTTTTATTTTTTTTATACTTTAAATTTTTTAGATTTTATTGCCTGTACTTTGAAGTTTGGAAATTTATAATACATTTTCTTAGGGTTATATTTTACTCATATCACATAGAGTTAGAAAATTATATTCTTAAACTCGAAGTTTAATCAATTTTATTTGTTCACTTTAAATCCTTAAAAAATTATATTCGCATACTTTTAAGTTTAGAATATATACAAAATTAAACTTGGGGACTTTAGGACAATTTGCTTATATATTCAAAGGTATGGGAGACTCATTTAATTAATACTTAGGTTTGAAAATATATAAATTTAAGCTTAATAACTATATTCTTGAACTCTCAGATTAAAAAAAATATATATTTAGCACTCTTAGGATTAAAATTCTTTTTTCATTCATTGTGGTCTAATGATTATAATTTTATACTCTTCAGGTTAAAATATATATTTTCACACACTTAGAGGTTTAAGAAATTCCTTTCTCTTTCACTGAAGTTTAAAAATGGTATAACTTATGGTTTAATCATCATATTCTCATACCCTTAAGTTTAAAAATACTTTTCACATGCTCTGAAGGCTTAAAAAAATTCCCTACATATTATCAGCCCATATTTCATTATGGGTTCAAGTCGATAAGCTTAACAGGGATGTCAGTCGTAATTTAAAACATTGATTTTGTAATGAGTATCTCTCTCTCTCTCTCCCTCTCTCTCTCTCTCTCTCCTCTCTCTCTCTCTCTCTCTCTCTCTCTCTCTCTCGTGGTAAAGGGTCTAAAAAGCCTCTTATTCAATTAAAACTGTATATTACGTGTGTGAGAAGCTGCTTACGCATGACTTAATAATGATATGGATGTAAACTAAGTATATATGAATGTATGTACCAACTTATAGGCAAATTTTTGTATTCATGTATGTAGTGTATGTATTGACTAAGGTTTACATTAATTTATATGTATGTTTGTGTGTATGTACATAGGTTCATATATATATATATATATATATATATATATATATATATATATATATATATATATATATATGTATGTATGTATGTATGTATATATATATATATATATATATATATATATATATATATATATATATATATATATATATAATATATATATATATATATATATATATATATATATATATGTATATATATATATATATATATATATATATATATATATATATATATATATATATATATATATATATATATATATATATATATATATATATATATATATATATATATATATATATTAATTTTTTTTAAACTTCCTGAATCTAGCTCATGTAAACCATATAATATCAAAGTAACATTATAAATATGATTTTAGAGTTTTACCTTTTCGGAACAGCGATACCATATTGAAATTATAAACTTTCCTGATATTGCAAGATTTTATTAAAAACATCAAACTATCAAAATACATTAAATATATTTTATAAAATTTTTCATTCATACTGCAGCTGCCGGATCTTCACCCTTATTTAAGTCTGAGCTCTTGAAGATACTATTCTATTATTAACTTCACTCATCTAATATTATGCTCACTGATTCTAATCATTTGGAAGGTGGTATCACACGCAGGACACTCCTACCATTCTCAATATCCACAAGTTGCTCTGGCGAAGAGATACTTTGTATTCACATCACCTTGGGAACCCGAACTTGTAATATCCTGGATAAATTATAATATTAAATATGGCACCATTTTATGTCATAATTAGCCCATATTCGCATGGTAGAGAACTTCAGGTGGATCTAAATAGTCTGCATGCGTGGTCAGAAAAGTGGCTAATGAAATTCAGTACTTCAAAATATAAGGTAATGAGAATGGGTACAAGTGCAAGAAGGCCCAAGCTTGACTACTTGGTGGCTGGAGTACAACTTCAAGAGACAGAAAATGAGAGAGATCTAGGAGTAAACATACTAGCAGATTTGTCTCCAGAAATACATATAAATGGCAAAGTAAGGGCAGCATATGCATTCTTATCAAATGTAAGGGTAGCCTTCAGGCACATGGACAAGGAAATGTTCAGAAATATTTATGTAACCTATGTGAGGCCAAAACTCGAATATGCAGCCCCCTTTTGGAATCCACACTTGAAAAAGCACATAGCTAAGCTTGAAAAAGTTCAAAGACATGCCATGAAACTGGTGCTAGAAATACGCAATCTCAGTTATGATGAGAGGCTGAGTGAATTAGACTTATCATCACTCGAAGCTAGAAGATTGAGGGGGGATATGGTGACAGTCTTTAAATTCCTTCATGGTTATGATAGAGTGGATAGGGATCGATATTTTGATATGGCTGGCTCTAGAACTAGAGGTCATAGTTTGAAGCTTCGTAAAAAAACTTCTTTGCA
>JAXCGZ010005925.1:75000-85000 GCA_037179515.1 Halocaridina rubra | reverse complement strand
GTGCATTCAGTAATCCGCCAACGTGATTGGTTAAGCCAACCTCTTTTTCATAAAGCTCGTAAATGAATCATCAATAAGCTCCTACGTAATTATCCTGTAATTATGTTCGTTTTTCAGGTGATTAACTGCACGTAATGAACCTTGATAATTGTTAATTAAATAGGTTAGTCGAGAACGTCTCTATTGAATACGCTGCTCCATGTACCTTCAAGTCTAAGAAAGCATGTGTATATATATATATATATATATATATATATATATATATATATATATATATATATATATATATATATATATATATATATATATATATGTATGTATGTATGTATGTATGTATGTATGTATGTATGTATGTATGTATGTATGTATGTATGTATGTATGTGTGTATGTGTATGCATATATATATATATATATATATATATATATATATATATATATATATATATATATATATATATATATATATATTATATATATATATATATATATATATATATATATATATATATATATATATGTATATATATATATATATATATATATATATATATATATATATATATATATATATATATATATATATATATCTATATATATATATATATATATATATATATATATATATATATATATATATATATATATATATATATATATATGTGTGTGTGTGTGTGTGTGTGTGGTGGCAGAGTATAAGCAAAACCCTAACTTATTGCTTGAGAAAGATAAAAAAGGAAGGGGCTATCTTGTCCCCTAGCTCCACAGCATATGCAACAAGCAGAAGAACACGAAGGAGGTATATTTGCCTTCCCATCCCGGGCAAAAAAAAAAAAAAACTGTTGTATAAAAGAGAGAATGAAAAATTAAACAGAGAGGGCAAAAGCCGCCCAGTACCTCGCTTGGATTGCACTCATCCCATTCCAAGTTAGGGAGCAGGTAGTGGTGAATAGAGATAAAGAAAACATGAGTATGGGAGGCAGAGGCCACTCAGCACATCGCTTGGATAAAATGCATCCAATGCCCAGACAGAAAAGAGAATTGTAGTATGAGAGAACATTAAGCGAACATGTAAGATAGAGGCGCGCAGTGGGTGGAATCCAGCCATTGCGCGCGTGCACACACACAAGCACTCATACGCTCACACATAAGAACATAAGAACATAAGAATAGAGGACACTGCAACATGCCTACTGGCACACACGAGGCAGCTCCATTTTTGAATTGTATTTTCAGCATGTCTAACCTATTCTATTCTACTCTACTTATTTATTCTGTTTTTCTTTTTATGATTTTTCTAATAAGCACTAACCTATTCATACCCACCCTACCTCTGTCATATGTCTATCTAATCTACATTTGAAGGTGTCTAAGGTATTGGCATTTACTATCATACTAGGAAGCTTGTTCCATGCATCAGCTACTCTATTACCAAACCAATTTTTACCAATTTCCCTTCTGAACCTAAATTTATCAAGCTTAAATCCATTATTACGAGTTCTGGTTTGATCATGAATTTTTAAAACTTTATTAATATCTCCCTTGTTAATCCCTTTAAACCATTTATACACTTCAATCATATCCCCCCTAACTCTTCGCCTCTCTAGAGAATGTAGATTAAGTTTTTTTAATCTGTCCTCATATGGTAGATTTCTGATATTGTGTATCATCTTGGTCATTCTTCGTTGCACTCTCTCCAAGGATTCAATTTCCATTCTATAATAGGGTGACCAGAATTGCACAGCATAATCTAAATGGGGCCTAACTAATGCAAGATAGAGCTGCAAAATAACTTTTTCCGTCCTATTGCTGACGCTTCTTGAGATAAATCCTAAAATTCTGTTTGCTTTATTTCTGACTGCTGTGCATTGCTCTCTTGGCTTAAGACTACTACTCACAAGAACTCCCAAATCCCTTTCACACTGAGAACTCATGATTTCATGGTTATTTAGCTTATAACTAGTATTGTCTTTTATAGTACCCATTTTAACTACTTTACATTTTTCAACATTAAATTCCATTTGCCATTTGTCCGACCATTCAGATAATCTATTTAGATCTTCCTGTAAAGCATGAATGTCTTCTTTTCCATTTATAGTTCTACCTATTTTAGTGTCGTCTGCGAATTTACTTAGGTTACTACTGATATCCGAATCCAGATCATTTAGATATACGATGAATAATAGAGGACCCAGTACCGAGCCTTGTGGTACCCCGCTTGTAACCGAGCCCCACTCTGATTTCTCTCCATTTATGCAAACCCTCTGTTTTCTGTCTTTTAACCATTGTTTGATCCATCTGAGCACAGCTCCTCCTATACCATGAGCTTCCAGCTTTTTAACTAATCTTTTGTGAGGAACTCTATCAAAAGCTTTGCTAAAATCTAGATATATTGTATCATATTCTTTGCCACAATCTACTGCCTCGTAAACTTCTGAATAAAAAGACAGTAAGTTTGTAAGGCACGAAAAACCCTTAAGAAACCCGTGTTGTGAAAGTTTTATCAGTCTGTGTAATTCTAGATGTGCCCTTATTTTATTTGCAATTATGGATTCTAGAATCTTACCCACTGTTGACGTTAAACTAACCGGCCAATAATTATTCTTTTTAACACGTTCTCCTTTTTTAAATATTGGTACCACATCTGCCAATTTCCACTCCATGGGTACCGATCCTAATTTTATTGAATTATTAAATAATGCAGTTAGAGGACAACTAAGCTCTTCCTTGCATTCCTTTAATATTCTAGCATATATTCCATCAGGTCCCGGAGATTTATGAGCCTTTAATTTATCTATTTCTTTTATTACCTCCTCTCTCGTAATATTTATTGAACTAAGTATATTATCGGGACTGTCTCTGTAAATGGATTCTACTTCCGGAATATTTTCCAAGTTTTCATTTGTAAATACAGATAAGAAATAATCATTTAAACATGTACACATCACTTTATCGTCATCTGTGATATGGCCATTGGCTACTTCAATTGGTCCGACTTTTTCCTTAAATTTTGTTTGATAATGTTGATAAAACCCTTTAGGATTTTCTTTAGCTTCTCCTGCTATTCGAACTTCGTATTTTCTTTTCGACTCTCTAACTATCTTTTTAACTTCCCTGTTTAACTGTATATATTGCTGCCTCACCTGCTCTTCACCTCTTTTTAGTTTCCTGTATATTCCTCTTTTAATACCTATAAGATTCTTTATTCTATTGTTCATCCATTTAGGGTCATTTTTTCTTGATCTGCAATGTTTCATGGGAATATAGTCTCTCTGACTATTCTTAAGAGTCATGACAAAATTGTTATATTCCTCATCCAAATTTATATTAACTGACGGGCTGCTGTTCTTTCCTGTGAGAGAATTTAATGTATTGATCTTATCTTGTGATAATCCTTGGCATGTGGTACCCAAATTTCGGGGTAATCCGCTACCTGCGACCTGACCTGCTGGATTAACTACCCACATCTGTACCCCAGAAATCCCTTCCCATACCTCATTAGATAATTTAGTTTTTAAGCCCTCAAAATCTCCTGCTCTAAAGTTTGGAACAATATTCTTATTTTCCTTTATAGTTTCCTTGAAAATTATGTTAAATCTAATGGAATCATGGTCACTGTTGCCCAATTTTTCACCAACTTCTAAATTTGTAACCATATTCTCTCTATTACTAAGAACTAAATCTAGTGTATTCACTCCCCGTGTTGCTTCATGTACATGCTGAGAAAGGAAATTGTCTTCTACTACTTCCAAAAACTCCTTAGAGCTACTATCACCTGTTATGGTTTCCCAGTTAATATGTCTAAAATTAAAATCGCCTACAATGCAAACTCTATTTGACCTGCTCACTTTAGAAATTTCATCGTATATAACTTGCGACTCTATATTATCTAGATCAGGTGGTCTGTAGACTACTCCTACAACTAGACTTTCTATGTTATTTTTAATTTCAACCCATAAGGTTTCTGAATTTAGATTTGTCTTAATTCCAGACTTAATGCAGCTTCTGAGGCTATCTTTAATATACATAATTACCCCTCCCCCTCTTTTATCTGCACTACGATCAGCATTATAAAGTTTATATCCTGTAATTATGTACTCAGCTTTAAGGTGTTTGCTTTCTAATTTAATCCAACTTTCACTAATGCATATTATATCCGGTCTCTCACTACATACTATGGCTCTCAGTTCTTCTATCTTGTTACCTAAACTACGGCTATTTGTATAATATACTTTTAAACTTTCTCTAGCTTCACCCTTCTTGTGGCTATTCTTTTTGTTAATATTTGTTCTATGTAACAAATGGTTCTTATCCTTAGACTCCCAGTCATTTGACCCACTATTTACTGAACCCTTACCGACTAATTTCTCTGCACAAGTATTAATCATTTCATTATTTGTGTCTAACAAAACCCCCCTACCTCTCTGTCTATCATACCAGCCAATACCGAGACACCTGAATTAGAAAGATGCACTCCATCCCTTGCATACATATGCTTACGACTAGTGAAGTGATCCCACCCGTCTATAAAACCTATATTATTCTCCCGACAGAAGACTTTCATCCTAGCATTTACTCCTATAGCTCGAGACCACCACTCTGAACTTTGGCTAAGCCTAGGGAGAATACCACACATCACAGGAACTGCACCCCTTTTCCTAATCTTATCCAGGGCTTGTCTATACAACCTAATCAGCTCTTCACTTCTACCATCCTGCACGTCATTTCCCCCGGCTATCAAACAAACAACATCTTTTTTTCTGAATCCAGCTATTTATTGACTCACCCACCTTCTTCATACCTGCTCCAGGGAAAAAATATTTTCCTCTAACTCTATGCCTGAGTTTCCTGTCTACATATCTGCATAGTGAATCCCCTACAATTACCAAAGAACGAGACTTATCCGGAGGATGGGTTACTCCGACCTTGGGAGACTTACCTAGGCTCTTGACCTGAGAGCTTTTCCCACTTCCATTTTTACGATCGCTAGTACACCTATCTGACTCTATGGTTCCTGAAGAATTACTGCCGCCACTGTCACATTCATCTCTAAGTGACCTAAATGAATTAGCAACCTGTAGTCTAAAAGTATCATTTTTCTTAAGGACCATTTTCGTTGAACCCTTATTCACAACTTTCCAGTCGTCTTCATTATTCAATCGACTCTTCCTGGTTAACACCTCTACTTTACCTCTCAGATCCCTGTTCTCCTCAGCTAAGGATCTGACCTCCTGCCTGACTGCGGCCAACTCATTTCTTAAATTAAAAATGAGTTTGCTTGCGTCAGACGAGGACAAATCCCCAGCACAGCCACAAACAGCACCAACAATGACACCACCACCAACACCACTACCACTAACACCACCAGCACAAAGAACACCACCACTCTCCATTGTACTAAGTTGGTCAAGATTAGAGCTACTAGAAGCACGTCCTCACTGGATGAACATAAACGCAAACGCTCATACAAAAACACACACACACATGAAATTCCTTCATGGTTATGATAGAGTGGATAGGGATCGATATTTTGATATGGCTGGCTCTAGAACTAGAGGTCATAGTTTGAAGCTTCGTAAGAAAACTTCTTCGCAGGATGTAAGGAAATACTTTTTCAGTGTAAGAGTAGTTGATAATTGGAATTGGCTAAGCGAGGAGGTAGTTAATGCTATCTCAATCCATAGTTTTAAGGACAGGTATGATAAGTGTCACTAAGTATAAAATGGAACCGATGAGGAGACGGGAAGATACGAGCTTTGGGCTCTTTCCCGTAAACACAATTAGGTAATCACAATTAGGTAATCACACACAAGCGCACGATTGGAATTCACTATGCGAGGAGGTAGTTAATGCTAACATAATGCATAGTTTAAAGGACAAATATGATGAGTATCCTTGAGTATAAAAAGTGAAACAGACCAGGAGAAGTCCCCGTCTCCTGGTCGGTCTCACTTTTGATACTCAATTATACTTACCATATTTGTCCTTTAAACTATGAATTGAGTCCGCATAAACTATGCCCTTGCTTAGAGAATCAAAACAGTGTTTTTGTGTCTGTGTTTTTGTGTGTATTCGCTTATGTGTGTCTGTGTTTGTGTGTAAGCGTGTATTTGCATTGTGTGTGTGTTTGTGTGTGTGTGAGTGTGAGTGTGTGTGGGTGTGCATGTCTGTATCTGTATGTCATAATTGTCAAGCTATAAAATAATAATAACAATAATAATAATAATAATAGCAATATTATTATTATTATTATTATTATTATTATTATTATTATTATTATTATTATTATTATTATTATTATTATAATTATTATTATTATTATTATTATCATCATCATCATTATTATTATTATTATTATTATTATTATTATTATTATTATTATTATTATTATTATTATTATTATTATTATTATTATTATTATTAGAATTATTTTTATTTTTATCATCATTACTTGCACAATGTATAATTATCCTCCTGGGAGTGACAAGAATACCTCCTATGCGTTCGCCAGCGTGTCGCAAAATTGATTCATTGGGGTTAATCGAGGGGACTTGGAATACCGCCCTTGTGTATTTTCCTCCCACAAGGAGTCAAATTTTATTTACCTTGACTCAGTCACATCCCACTTATAAGAGGAATCATGGCTTCTGTATATAAAGATCATAGATAGATAATGATGATTATTATTAGTATTATTATTATTATTATTATTATTATTATTATTAGTAGTAGTAGTAGTAGTAATTATTAATTTTTGACACGTTAATGAGATAGGAATGGTTTTATTTTTTTCCTTTACTAACGTCTTGTACAAAGGTGTATTTTACTGCAGGGGTATTATTTATCTTTGCTGTCATCTTCATAGACATATGTGGCTTTAATATGAGCTAAGTCATACGTATGCATAATCCATACTCTTATACTTACTTATTTGAGCTTGTAATTCTAATAGATGGCAAGTAAAAACTAACCTCCGCTCCTGAATTAGTTATTTTTATCTGATAGGCTTTTTTATGTATGGGTTTATTAATTCAAGTATCTTACGGTGCTGGAAATCATTCTCCATGCGGAAATGCCAAACCTATCTTGTTTAAAGGAATATAGAAATAATTTTCTAAATTTAAATATTAATTGCCATGGTAAACCTTAAAAGCAGACTGAAGCACCCCAAAAATCGTATATATATCGCATATGTAAAAAGCAGTGCAATCCTAAGCTTTCGAAAATTGCTTTCGTCAGTAACTGGGGTAGACAACTGAAAGGTTTATTGATGAGGACAACAATCTTCGAAAGTGCATGTTTTCATTGTTGTACTATTATACTATATATATATATATATATATATATATATATATATATATATATATATATATATATATATATATATATATATATATATATATATATATATATATACATATATATATATATATATATATATATATATATATATACATATATATATATATATATATATATATATATATATATATATATATATATATATATATATATATATATATATATATATATATATATATATATATATATATATATATATATATATATATATATATATACATATATATATATATATATATATATATATATATATATATATATATATATATATATATATATATATATATATATATATATATATATATATATATCCATCCACGTTACGGTGGTTTTCTTCAAGAAAGGTAAGACTTTTTATTATTGTCATCACTCTATACTGCCAACGAAAATAACTAGCTTTAAAAACTCTTAAGATTGTTTGCTAATTCTCGGTATTCATAATAGTGTATCGGAAGTATCGGAAAAATTGAACGATTCTATCAAAGGAAAAGCTTATACTTTTACCCTTTGGAGTCTTATTACAAACCTCTATGTTGTCATAGTTTCACAGAGATAAAACAAGCTGATGTAGAATCTGTGATTAAATCTAATTAGATGGGATTTAATAAGTAATTTAGTAGGGATTTGTTCTCTCTACCTCCCATAGTTAGGTTATTTTATTTTTATTTTCCTCCTGCTTCTTCGATTTTCATTCACAAAGAGAAACTGCAAATTTACAAATCCATAAAATTATAACTTATCGCCTTTCAGAAAAAAAATTTCCAGATGGATTATATACAAGCTAATTACTTACCATTCTAGCTATTACCTACTTAGGATATTATAGCATTGTATGATAAGAGTTGAGAAGCAGACTTAAAAGCTGATTATAAAAGGATTTAAAAATAAAAATATTTTAGATATAAATTTGCATCTGATGGATTGTTTGTAGGGTGTCCACCGCGCTAAGCACTCGTTAGAAGACAAAAAGAGTCTTCCCCATTTAGTAAAGATATATCCCTCCTTCATGTTTCAAATTTCATTCCACACCCTCAAGTCTAGATGGTTTCCGATGGGGTTAAAGGGGTTCAACCACGTCATCTCACTAACCCCCCAACCTGACCCTATGGACCATTATCGTGGTATTACTATAATCGTAAGATTGATATATAATTAAGAGAGAAATACTGCAGGTGTTAACTTGCATTTAACACCCATTGCCTCTTTTCACATGGTAATTCAACGCAGGTGTTGCTTATTTGTATACTATGCAAAGCCAAACACCTCATTAATGGTGTGAATAATGTAAATGACTTGTGTATATACTAAAGCTTCTATTGAAGTCATACCTCTGGGTTGGATCTCTTATCAACCAGAACACTTGCCATGTTGTAAATATCCTCTCTGGCTGAAAACCGTTCTTACGATTTAATGACATAAGGGTTATAAAGGTATATTATATTTGTCATGCATAACAAATAGCTGTAAGGCGTTTTTACTCCTATTTGTACATAGCATAAGGGTAAAAAATGCAAGTTCCTTTGAACATTTTAGTACGACTGACTGAATCAGACGAATATTCATCTAAATGTAACTAGACTTCCACCCTTATGGTATGCGCACGTGTGAGATGAAATATCTTTATAAATGTGTAAAATTCAACTCGAATCAAAATATAAATGAGATTTTGGTCGTCCAGATTGTGTATTGATGGGACTCGCATCGTTTAATTAAACAGTTTTTGACTCATTAAACGGCGTCTGAGGTTATAATTAGGAAATTCATTAATTCCAATCGTATGACGGTTTTATCTGAGGGTGAAATGCACTTTGTTGACAATTTTTTTCATATAGATATTTCGATTTTATTTCTCTTAGGTCATACACAATTTTCGTAGCAAGTATTCGTAGAACAAGGAGAGTTTCTTATCGCATTTAATATTATAGTACGCATTATTAATATACTCGATGAAGACTTCATACTTGAAAAATGAATTTTTTTTATAATAAAAAAGGTAAATTGATAAAAGCTTCTTAATAAGGTCATTTAAATATAATCGTCATTTGCACACCCTATCTGCTTCCCTGACTGGGCAATATATGGCGAGATTTTGGTTATTGCTGATATCATGGCGTAATAGCTCCATTGTGGGAGGAGTCAGTATGCAAGAATGATTAAATGTGGATATAGTGTTGCTAGGAAGTACGCAACCTTCTGTAAAGTTAGTTGTACATGTACCACAAAACTATGTATGAAATGGTTTTACTGGACACTGCTATACGTACCTTGCTCAAACATTTATTTCGAGAGGCCATTAGTATATATCTTAAAGATAAATTTATTCCTTTAAATAATTACGTTCATATTTAATATTATTATTATTATTATTATTATTATTATTATTATTATTATTATTATTATTATTATTATTATTATTATTATTATTATTATTATTATTATTATTATTATTATTATTATTACTATAATCATTACTGACAGTCATTTTGCTAGCTGTCTGACTGCACTGTCATTCGCAATCTACCTTTTTTCATGACTTATTTATTACGTGTCAGAGAAATTACTAATTATATATATATATATATATATATATATATATATATATATATATATATATATATATATATATATATATATATATAT
>JAXCGZ010005925.1:55000-60000 GCA_037179515.1 Halocaridina rubra | reverse complement strand
GTAAACAATCCTTCAACCATTCACTCCAGTAATTCCCTTTAAAATGGGTTACTAAGCAAACCACATATAAAATGCCTTAATAGTGAACAGTTTTGGCGCGCGTGAACTAGCACGGCAGTTTGTATGTGTGGGCGGTCGGAGATTAAACTATTGGGTGGCTTGTGGGCGTGTGATCTAATCACTACTCGTCGATTACAGTTGGCGCAGCGTCACGGGTCCCGCCGATTCACAATGTAATTGTTGGGCATCGACTGTACGTACCGGACTCTCTTCTGTCCTAAACCGCCCAGTCTGGAGTGGGAGGAGTCTCTCTCTCTCTCTCTCTCTCTCTCTCTCTCTCTCTCTCTCTCTCTCTCTCTCTCTCTCTCTCTCTCTCTCTCTCTCTCTCATAGGGCTTTTAGTGGCACACTAGCGTAAATAGTAACCATTGATCTTTTCCGTTGTCCATTACACTGTTTATATATTTTTACCAATATGTTGCTGGATCCATTTCCTATTAATGTGTGTTACTATATATTTTTTTTTCAGTTTAAGGTACTACACATGTTTAGTAATTGTTTAGGTATTAATTCTTTTGTATTGCAATACAAAGGAAGCACTTATAAAGCCCTGTAAACAACGTTCCATTCTTAGGTGTGCCATCAGTGCCCCACCACATAAACACAAGTGGCACTATCCAGAGATATGGATATCGTCTTGTGCCATTAGTTCTTACACTAGTTTCACTCAATATATGAATCTTGTTTGGTCGTAATGAGACATGAAACACCTGCTGTATGGTTTAAAGTAGTCCTCGCTTATTAGAGCAACTTTGTTGCGGCAGTTTTTGTAGGTGGTGGGTTGCGGCTACGGTTCCTTGCGGTTGGCAATTGCAGTTTGATGGAAGTTGCCAACGACCAATGGGACGGAGGCATCCGGGGTGGAAGAGGTACAGCCGGTGGAACAGCGCATCCTCAAGCGAGCGGCGCCGAGTCCATTAGCGAATGATTGATGAGGCATCGAATTCGCCAATCGTAGCTCAGTATCCGTATGACCCGCCCTTGGCTCCTCCCATTTATTGACTTAAGCCCCTCCTACGTTCCGCCCCGTGGCACAGGCCACCCACCGCATCATCCCTAACCAAGCCGAACGAACACATGCCTCTCGCATAAGTTAATTGATTCACCCCCTTCCTCCCGACCCCTACCCCGTATCACTGTGGCATTTAGATTGGGGAATTTAATCTGACTTGATATCAAGAATGAGCACTTCAGTTATGAAGAACCAACTTGTGATTTGAACTACCTCAGTTAAGTCTCTCTCTCTCTCTCTCTCTCTCTCTCTCTCTCTCTCTCTCTCTCTCTCTCTCTCTCTCTCTCTCTCTCTCTCTCTCTCTCTCTCTCTCTCAGTGCTATATTTATTTTCACCATGTATTACCCTCTTACTTTTTAGTTCAATTATATGTCTACTTATAAGTGTACTCTTAGTTTTGTAAAATAATAGTCACTGTCATATGGAAATAAGTGTTTATTTGTTTGTTTGTTCTCTCTCTCTCTCTCTCTCTCTCTCTCTCTCTCTCTCTCTCTCTCTCTCTCTCTCTCTCTCTCTCTCTCTCTCTCTCTCTCTCTCTCTCTCTCTCTCTCTCTCTCTCTCTCTCTATCGTAAAGAAAAATTCTAGAAATTTCTTCGTTTTTTATTCTTTTTCTCTGCAGTGACATGTGGCTACGCATAGCAGTCCAAAAGATATTGGTATTTGGAATGACGTATGAAAAGATCATAAAATTCCAGCCATAGTTCAAAATGATGCTATGGTTTATAACTAACGAAGCTATTTTTGAACTAAGCCAATGGAATCTCGAGTTAGTAATGGCGTCTCAAATGCCCATTACCTTACGTAACTTTCCATTTTCTGTTTTTTTGTTAGGTTTCAGGTTTTTTTTTTTACTAGAACAATAATGAATCTTGCGCATTTATTTTCTTTTTATTAATTTATATAGATATTTACCATTTTATCTATATATAGTTCTGGTGCGACTTAATATCGCACTTATTTAGCTTTTTGTATCTTTTTATTTTTTTAACATGTGGATCTCTTAGTTATTATGGAATCCACTTTGTTGAAATGGCATATAATCAGCACAACAATCTCTTTTGGCTATTAGGTATACTTTGGCTGGAGTATTTTAGATAATCTCTCTTATATGCTCTACTATTATGTTGTGTGCATACAACCGCATTCATACACACACATACATGTGATGTACGTATAAGTGTTTACTTATATATATATATATATATATATATATATATATATATATATATATATATATATATATATATATATATATATATATATATATATATATATATATATATATATATATATATATATATATATATATATATATATATATATATATATATATATATATATATATATATGAATTTTTATGGCTACGTAAGGAAATTGAGAGAAATTTTGAGATCCTTAGTACTTTCAAGGGTATTAAATGTATTTCGAGAAAGACAGCGTCCTTCTTAACCAAAATGCTATTTGGCAAATATTTGTTACATATATGATGCTATTCCGCTGTGTTACGTATGTAAAGATACTCATTGCTTTACCAGATTCCTTTTACACTCGTTGTCCAGGACTCATTTGCAAACGGATATTCTTGTTTTAATGGATGAATCTCTTCTGAACTATCGTGTCTTTTCCAGTAAATTCTTTTCAATAATGCTTTTTAACCTGGCGTTGATGGCTTCCCTTAACAAGCGTGTAAACGAAGCTTGCAAGAAAATTTTACAGAAAATCATCATTGATGAAGAAATCTATTACCTCTCTTGGAGAAGCTCGCTATATTTGAGAAAACTGTTTGAAGCCTTGTGTCATGTTACATGAATAAATTATGTAGTCCTCTCTAATACCATGCCCTTATATATATATATATATATATATATATATATATATATATATATATATATATATATATATATATATATATATATATATATATATATATATATATATATATATATATATATATATATATATATATATATATATATATATATATATATATGTATATATATATATATATATATATATATATATATATATATATATATATATATATATATATATATATATATATATATATATATATATATATATGTATATTCATATATATATATATATATATATATATATATATATATATATATATATATATATATATATATATATATATATATATATATATATATATATATATATATATATATATATATATATATATATATATATATATATATATATATATATATATATATATATATATATATATATATATATATATATATATATATATATATATATATATATATATATATATATATATATATATATATATATATATATATATATATATATATATATATATATATATATATATATATATATATATATATATATATATATATATATATATATATATATATATATATGGTGAGAGAGAGAGAGAGAGAGAGAGAGAGAGAGAGAGAGAGAGAGAGAGAGAGAGAGAGAGAGAGAGAGAGAGAGAGAGAGAATGGAAATATGCAGACGTTCAAATCTACATAGTCAAAACGTGGTCAATATATCTTAATTTATACACGGTTTGTTCCGGTTTTACGTCACGGACTCCCTTTTCTACCAAGGGCTAAGAAGGTTGCCTTCTTGCGAAGGACTTGTTTTGGCAGATGTAATCCTTACGTTGAGTGCATGCCTTTGCTAACCTCAGACCGTGACGGGGCGCAAAACCTCGACCTGACGCCTCAGAGTCGCGGACGGCACCGTTTGAGCCACGGTGACTACATTTTTAATTTATACACTATAATCATAATTTTGTTTCTTAGTATTATTCCATGTCTTTTTATTATATCGAACTTCGCACAGAGTAAGCACGTTTATATATATATATATATATATATATATATATATATATATATATATATATATATATATATATATATATATATATATATATATATATATATATATATATATATACAATATATATATATATATATATATATATATATATATATATATATATATATATATATATATATATATATATATATATATATATATATATATATATACATATATATGTATATATATATATATATATATATATATATATATATATATATATATATATATATATATATATATATATATATATATATATATATATATATATATATATATATATATATATATATATATATATATATATATATATATATATATATATATATATATATATATATATCTATATATCTATATACATATCTATATATATATATATATATATATATATATATATATATATATATATATATATATATATATATATATATATATATAGATAGATAGATAGATAGATAGATAGATAGATAGATATATGTGCATGTTTGGATGCGAGTATGCATGTATATATGTAACTATATGTATATATGAATGTATGCATGCATACACTCGCATAGCTTAGATTAGAAACGATATATAAAGTGATAGGAGCAAATATATAGGTTTGCATGCTTAAATTCAGTTTATCTCTAATCATGATTCCATGGCACCATGATTATAAACAATAACAGTGAGAATATCCCATATTCCAGAACTTGATTTTTAATCTCTCGTAGAAATCATTTTTGCATATATATTCTTGTGTTTTTATATCTGTATAAGATTTCTTTTATGTATTTATTATTTATTTATGTATTTATATTTTTTTTCTTTTGATATTGTCATTCAAGTAGAATATTTCTGTTAAAGCATATACTTACGATATTCAGAACTGTGTCCATGCACTGATATCATTCCTATATATGTCCGCAAGCATACCAACAAAATATAAGTAATGTGTTAGCAGTAATATTTGCTATCATATTCTCCTTTGCCAAATGTACAGCATTAGCATTGTCAGTAAGAACAACGCCTTCATTAAAAACAGCATCACTTTACTATTGGC
>JAXCGZ010005925.1:32500-50000 GCA_037179515.1 Halocaridina rubra | reverse complement strand
GTAGCTCTTCAGGGCTGCTCCAGTGATGTTTTATGAGGTGTAATTTGAGTTCATTTCTCTTAAACAGTCAAGATTTGTATATTTATATCTGCAGGTTTGCGTGTTTGTGATATTTCATAGTGAAATATTTGAAAAAATATGCTGAATTTTATTATTGCACGAACTGTGACTTAACTATTTTTTCAGAATTATAAAATATTTAATATAAATTTCCTTTACCTATAAGGTCAACCTCTATTGATCCGGACTTCATAGTCCTGCCTTTAACTATCACCAATATTTTACCAATTACACAAATATATTTGATTGAAGGCAGACTAGATTTGTTGTGAGTAGATAATATCAGGATTTATCTTGAATAGTTTAGGAGGGTGTAAGTTTTGTTTTCACAGTCATGCATGGACTCCATATAATATATAAATGTCTGGGAATAAATTGTTTATGGCAAACAATATATTTCATTAATGTGTGGTTCATTAGGCTACGAAAACAAATTTTGTGTCTAACGTGACGTTTCTTCTAGGTTATATCTTTTTTTTTTTATGAGTGTGACACCGGTGGGTGGAAGGGAAGAAGCAGTCACTGCACCGACCAATCCGAGAGCTACAAATCTCCATAACCTACGTGTGAGACTATGTCACTTGGCAAGTGTACATTACCTCGGCAGCGGGGAAGAATGCAGCTCAGCAACTCATCAAAGCATCGATGGAAATAGTGATGATAGAAAAGAGAAAAGGATGATACCTTACGGCAAAAGAGAAAGAGAACCCAGATTAGAAGTAAGAAAGGTTCACTGACGAGTGCGATTGCCTCAGGTTCAACCTATCAAGGAGATAAGTATAAGAGCAAGCCTGCCAGATGTGCAGGCAGTACTCTAAGCAGGGATGGATAATACCTCTATAGATTTTAAGTAACTGAAAAGAGGAATGAAAGACGAAATCGAAACAGAACCCACTATTCTTTAGAGACAGATTTAGAAATTTGAATTATGTGACTCCTCCAAGATAATTTAGAGGCTATCTGTATTTCTGATATATTAGTAGAATTAAAAGAGTAGATTTCGTTTGATTCGAAGACAATAGGGCTATCAGGAGAAGAAGAAGACGATGGAGATGATCGCTGAAGAAGAGAAGGAACAGAGTAGGTGAAAGAACAGAATCCTGTGGAACACCACTGGTAACAGGGAATGAGCTAGATGTTGCGGCGTCAACAACCACAGATATGAAACGATCAGAAAGAAACCTAGAAATAGGAGAACAGAGAGAATGGGTAAAGCCATAAGCAGAAAGTTTGGCCAACAGAGCCTTGTGCCACTATTTTTCAATAGCCTAGAGATATCTAGAGCAACGACAAAGGATTCCCCATAGTTCTACAGAGAGGATAAACATGAGTGAGATAGGACAGCAGTTCACTATTGGATCTTGCCTTGCAGACACTATGCTTGTAATCGGCAAAAGGCGAGTTAGATTCAAGATGTTTCAAGAAGTTAGAATTGCAGAGGTTAGGGCAATTGGTAGCTGGAGGGAATAGAATGGGCACCCTACTTAGGAACAGGCTGAACTAGAACGTGCTTCCAAGATGAAGAATAGATTCTGGTTACGAGAATGAGGTAAAAAACACGCCAAAGCACTGGAGCCAGTTCATCTACAACTCCTTAAGGAACCTTGCAGGGATGCCGTCTGGTCCGGATGTCTTATTCGTCATTAGAGAGTGAATAACTTTACAGAATTTGCATGAAGAAAGAATAGGGGAGGGAACTGGGTTATAGAGGGGAAAAGTGCGAAGGACAAGTGCGCTGGAATTGCTTTCAGAAGAGTTGGCAGAAAAATGAGTGCCAAAGAGATTGGCTTTGTCAGTGGGAGAATAAGCTATAGAACCATCAGGACGAATGAAAGAGGGGAAATCTTGAGTTACAGAAGCTTTTGGAGAGATTTTTGGCTAAGGACCAGCAATATTTATCAATGGGAGAGGAGCTAAGGACATCAACTCTCCTTCTTATATAAAAAGTTTTATACCTTCGAATCTGAGTAGTGCAGCAATTCCTAGCTGTAATACAAGCAAATTGAGTTAAATCAGAAGTAGACTTGGTACGACAGGTGTGCCAGACTCCTAGCCTTATTAGCCATGGAGCAGGCATGGTCAAGACAAGGATTGCAGGGAGAAAAAGTTTTCATAGAGGAGGGGATGAACGCCTCCATTCACGAGGTAATGATCTCAGCAACTGTTAGGGCTGCCTGATTAGGGTTGTGGGTCCAAAAGCAGTAGTTATCCAATGGTTAACCAAAGAGAAAGTTAATTAAATCAACATGCTGGGTATCCTCGAAATAACAAAGATGGCACTAAGTAGGAGGAATTTGTGGAAGAGGAGCAAAAGTGGAAGAGACTAGAATCAATGAATGGTAAGAGTTACCAATATGAGAAGGTACAGAAAATGAATAGCTTGTAGGATTAGAAGTAAAGAACAGATCAAGATTGTTAGTTGAATAGTCATGGTAATCGGGAACGTAAATAGTATGTTTGAAAATCTGCTGCAGATTGTAAGTGACAAAAGAAGCAAGGGCCTCACTGCCTTCCACATCAGAGAGAGAAGAATGAAGCCACTCACTGATGTGTGCATTTAAGTTTTCAATGTAGAGGACTACAGTAATTTGGATGAGTAGATAGCAAGGACTCTTGGCAAGAGGATAGATATTCAAAGTAGGATACAAAGTCAGTGGATTTAGGAGAGCAGTAGCAGTAGCAAAGAAATGTAGTGGAAATAGAGAGATAGATCATCAGCCAGAGAACACCAAAGTCAGGAGATTCAAGATCCATGATCCTTTCAATAGGAGTGCTAATGTTACAGCAAGCCCAAACCCGACCTTTGGATCGGAAACGAGAATACAGGTTATAGTGAGAGATTTGAAATAGGTCAAGGGATACATGGCTAATAGCTAGTTTAGGGAGGGATGTACCCATGTGCTGTTCCACAATCGAAAGGTTAGAGTTCAGGCAACGGATGTTAGAAAAGTGAAGAATGAAAGAAGCTGATCTATCAAGAGGTGCAATGTTATGGCCAAGACTAATACTTCCACCGAGCGTGTGTACCCTCACACTAATAGTGGAGTCAACAACATCCCAGGAGATTGTTAGCACCCGTGTATGCCAGGTACTGGGGACCATAAGTTGTCATCCTTTCATTAGTATAGTCGAAATGAGAAAAATTGAATAAAGAGAAGCAGAGATGGCAAGTGTTTGACTTGTTAAATGTAATGGAATCGTAAGTAAGAGATGTGTAAGGGCCACCCAGAATATTCGATGTAGATGCAGGCATAGGAAAAGAACCGTGACTGCAGGAAGATTTTAATCTGGAGCTGCCTTAGCCAGTGCTAGTTAAGTTCGAAATACCTTCAGTTGGAGTATATCAACGGGTGGTTGGTGCATTTCAAATTTCACAGTATGCTTACATCATGACCCGCAGAAATTAGCAAGAAGTCAAAATTGCATCAGAACTGAGAGGACAGGGCATGATACATAACTTACAAATGGCTGACGGACCTTAAATAAACCAGATGTTCAGGTTAAGAAATAAAATCAAGAGTGTATATTAGCTCTCCACCATCTTATCCCTTTTAGTCACCTCCAACTTCGTAAACGGGATATGTGCATAGTCTACCCTCGGATCACCTGGTACATGAAATAATAATAATAATAATAATAATAATAATAATAATAATAATAATAATAATAATAATAATAATAATAATAATAATAATGATAATAATAATAATAATAATAATAATAATAATAATAATAATAATAATAATAATAATAATAATAATAATAATAATAATGATACTAATAATAATGATAATAATAATAATAACAATAATAATAATAATAATAATAATAATAATAATAATAATATTAATAATAATGATAATAATGATAATAATAATAATTATAATAATAATAATAATAATAATAATAATAATAATAATAATAATAATAATAATAACAATAATGATAATAATAATAATAATAATAATAATAATAATAATAATAATAATAATAATAATAATAATAATAATAATAATAATAATGATAGTAATGATAATAATAATAATAATAACAATAATAATAATAATAATAATAATAATAATAATAATAATAATAATAATAATAATAATAATAATAATAATAATAATAATGATAATAATAATAATAATAATAATAATAATAATAATAATAATAATAATAATAATAATAATAATAATAATAATAATAATAATAATAATAATAATAATAATAATAATAATAATAACAAATAATAACAATGCAGATCACATCCTCAGCGCAATATCCGTGTATAAAAGGGGTTAGATGAGTAGCTAAGAAGAAAATAAGTGTGTGTGTGTGTTCATAATTACACTATCAGTACTATGGGTTGAGTTGGTAGCCAGGTAGAACAATGGTCTTTTAAGTGACGCCGACAGCATAAATAACCCCACACTCATTTCCATCTTGTGCTCTGTCCGGGCATTTTATCAAAGTGAGAGTTTAATCACGTGAGATTTATAATAACTAATCTTGGTTAGATATTCTTTCAGCCTTTTTATGTCCTTCTTTATCCTTTTATCTCTATTCCTATTGTTATTCTTTTAGATTCTTTGGTGATTTTCATAATTTTTATTTTAATATTTCTCTCTTTTTCTTTTGGTCTTTTTTCTTTATCCTCTTCTTTCTATTGTTTTTCTTTGCCATATTTCCCCACCTCCTCTTCTGTCTCGTATTCTTTTTCCTACATCAATTTCCCTTCCTTTTCTGATTCGTCTCCACTCTTCTGTTTCTTCTTTTTTACTCATTCTGTGATTCTTACTCCTTTCTCATCTTGCCTATCCTTTTGCTCTCATATAATTTTCTCCTATACTATTTCATTTTCTCCTTGCCTTGTTCTTCATCCTCTTTTCCTTATTATTCCTTCTCCTTCTCATATTACTTCCTCTTTTGCTCCTCTTACTCCTGTTTCCCTCCTCCTCATATTTCTCCCTCTTTTATTCTTCTTCTTCTTCTAATTTCCTTGTTTTTTCTCCATGATTCCTGTGAAAAAAAAATATTTTTATCTTGCTTTAGCGTAAATAAGTGCAATATCTAATTGCGCGGTATTTTGTTTTGCAAACAAGAATCTCATTTAGAATTATTTACTTTTACCTAAATTATCTTTTTATTTTGGGCTGGAAAAAATAAAAATATAATATTATGATTTATCTCCTCTCTCGCGCTCACTTTCCGACAGTTCATTCCTTTTACTTCGTCTCAAATGTCTACAAAGTTAGGTGCTTGAGAGTTAACGACAACGTCTTTTGTCATAATATATAAATACATGTTAAATTATTGTTATATGCTTTTGCATATTGTAATATACATACATATATATATATATATATATATATATATATATATATATATATATATATATATATATATATATATATATATATATATATATATATATATATATATATATATATGTGTGTGTGTGATTACCTAATTTTTTTTTTTTTTTTTTTTTTTTTTGTGATTACCTAATTGTGTTTACGGGAAAGAGCCCAAAGCTCGTATCTTCCCGTCTCCTCATCGGTTCCATTTTTAGACTTAGTGATACTTATCATACCTGTCCTTAAAACTATGGATTGAGGTAGCATTAACTACCTCCTCGCTTAGCGAATTCCAATTATCAACTACTCTTACACTGAAAAAGTATTTCCTTACATCCTGCAAACAAGTTTTCTTCCGAAGCTTCAAACTATGACCTCTAGTTCTAGAGCCAGCCATATCGAAATATCGATCCCTATCCACTCTATCATAACCATGAAGGAATTTAAAGACTGTCACCATATTCCCTTCTTACTCTTCTAGCTTCGAGTGATGGCAAGTCTAATTCCCTCAGCCTCTCATCATAACCGAGATTGCGTATTTCTGGCACCAGTTTTGTGGCATGTCTTTGAACTTTTTCAAGCTTAGCTATGTGCTTTTTCAAGTGCGGATTCCAAAAGGGGGCTGCATATTCGAGTTTTGGCCTCACATAGGTTACATAAATATTTCTGAACATTTCCTTGTCCATGTGCCTGAAGGCTACCCTTACATTTGATAAGAATGCATATGCTGCCCTTACTACGCCATTTATATGTATTTCTGGAGACAAATCTGCCAATATGTTTACTCCTAGATCTCTCTCATTTTCTGTCTCCTGAAGTTGTACTCCAGCCACCGAGTAGTCAAGCTTGGGCCTTCTTGCACTTGTACCCATTCTCATTACCTTACATTTTGAGGTATTGAATTTCATTAGCCACTTTTCTGACCACTCATGCAGATTATTTAGATCCTCCTGAAGTTCTCTACCATTGTTCTCGTTTTTTACTTTCTTCACAATCTTTGCATCATCTGCAAACATATTCATGAATGAATTTACAGACTCTGGTAGGTCATTTACATATACAAGGAACAAAAGTGGCCCTAAAACTGAACCCTGTGGAACTCCACTACTAACTCTTCTCCATTCAGACACTGAGTGTCTTACTCTAACCCTCTGTTCCCTTCCTTCTAAGTAAGTTTTTATCCATTCCAAGACATTTCCACCTATTCTAGCCATTGATTGCAGCTTCCTAATAAGTCTCCCATGTGGAACAGTGTCAAACGCTTTCTGGAAGTCTAGGAATATGCAATCTGCCCAGCCCTCTCTTTCCTGTAAGATTTGGCTTACCTCATCATAAAATTCTAATAAGTTTGTTACTGTTGATCTTCCTTCTCTGAAGCCATGTTGCCTCACTGACAAAAAGTTGAAGGATTCCAAGTGAAGAGAGATATGTTTCCTTAGTAGTTTCTCCATAACTTTGCAAACTATGCTGGTCAAGGAAACTGGTCTATAGTTCAGAGCCGTATCCCTCCTTCCCTTTTTGAAGATAGGTATCACATTTGCTTGTTTCCAGCATCTTGGAATCTCCCCCGACTCCAATGACTCCTTAAATATGATACTTAGTGCCACTGATATTGTGTTTGCGCATTTTTTAAGCACATGAGGGGATATGTCATCAGGACCTGTAGCTTTATGAACATCTAAATCCATCAGCGCCTTGCATACCTCTGTGGCTGTAAGGTTGATGTTCTCTAATACCGGCCCTTGAGCTTCTATCACTGCAATCTGAGGGGGTGGGGTATTTTCTACTGTAAATACTGACTGAAACTCCTTGTTCAATTCTTTGCAGATCTCTTCGTCCGTCTCAGTGATGCTTCCATCCGCTCTCTTTAGTCTTAAAACCTGTTCTTTTACCTTCAGTTTTCCTCTGATAAAGCTGTGGAAAAGCTTGGGATTTTCTTTCGCCTTCCTGGTGATGTCCCTCTCATAATCTTTCTCTGCCTCTCTCCTTTTACTTAGGTAGTCATTTCTTGCTCTTTTGTAGGTTTGCCAGGCATTTATGTTTTTTCTCCTCCTATACCTTTTCCAGCATTTGTCTCTCCACTCCTTAGCTCTTTTACACCCATTATCGAACCATTTCTCTCTGGCATGAATTACACCTACTTTGGTGACAGGTATGCAGCAATCTACAATCTTCCCATATTTCTCACAAAAGATGTCATACATTTCTTGTACAGATTTGTTGTAAAATAAGGTTCTCCAGTCAATAACTGCAAAAAGCTCATTCATTTTGATGTAATCTCCTTTCTGATAGTTCCTCCTCATGTCCTCAGTGCCTCTACTCTCAAGAAGAATGTCTTCAATGATATACTCCATCAACAACACACAGTGGTCACTCTTTCCAATTGGTGGTTCATACTCAATATTTTCAATATCCAACACATTATCTGTGAACACCAGATCAAGTAGTGATGGCTCATCCCCACCCCTGGCTCTTGTTGGTTCCATTACATGTTGGTGTAGGAAATTCCCTTGTACGCAATCTAGGAATCTTGCCCCAAAGGAGTCCTCACCACTGTGTGGGTCAAGATTTATCCAATCTATCTCTTTATGATTAAAGTCTCCCATAATCAAAATCCTACATTTTTTCTCCCGCGCCATGTTAACAACTGAGTTTATGACTTCAATCGTACCTATATGACTTTCCTCATAAATTTCAAGCCTATTTTGGTTCCTTGGTGGGTTGTATACAACAGTTATTATAATGCTCTCTGACCCAGTATTTATGCGAGCAACAAGAAATTCCCTGAACTCACTTTCTATAGCCAAGTTTATCTCTTCAACTTGAATCCTCTCACTTATGAGCAGTGCTATCCCTCCACCAGTCCTCTCAGATCTTTCGACCCTTAGTATTCTGAAGCCCTTAGGAAAAACTGTGACACTGTTTATGTCCTCACTCAACTTAGTCTCTGTAATTGCTACTATATCTGCCTTACTGTTGTGAATCCTATCTTTTAATTCTACTGCCTTACCAGCTAATCCATCAGCATTTGTGTATAACAATCTTAATGAGGCCCCATCCCCTGATCTTCTGTCATTTTCTTCTTTATCTCCCCTTTGTCTGTGTGTGTGTGTGTGTGTGTGTGTGTGTGTGTGTGTGTGTGTGTGTGTGTGTGCGAGTGTGTATTGGTGGGTATGCATAATATATATATATATATATATATATATATATATATATATATATATATATATATATATATATATATATATATATATATATATATATGTATATATATATATGTATATATATATATATATATATATATATATATATATATATATATATATATATATATATATATATATATATATATATATATATATCCTAAACTAACCATCTACCATCTAATTGATTACAACTGTACACAAAAGAATCAAAAGAATATAACCTCAACATTTCTGTTCAACTTCACCTTTACTATTAGTTGATTTTTGGAAACAAATATGGCGTAAGGAATTACCTAATACCCACTTCATCTGTTCGTCGCTCTCCCCGCGGAACGTGAATATATATATATATATATATATATATATATATATATATATATATATATATATATATATATATATATATATATATATGTATGTATATATATATATATATATATATATTTATATATATATATATATATATATATATATATATATATATATATATATATATATATATATATCCTAAACTAACCATCTACCATCTAACTGATTACAACTGTACACAAAAGAATCAAAAGAATATAACCTCAACATTTCTGTTCAACTTCACCTTTACTACTAGTTGATTTTTGGAAACAAATATGGCGTAAGGAATTACCTAATACCCACTTCATCTGTTCGTCGCTCTCCCCGCGGAACGTGAATATGGAATTAAGCCTCGCTTTCCACCTGCGTTATCCCTTAGTATATTTCTCACGCAGCATATAAGGATTGCCATTCTGGAAAGATTTCTCCTCCTTCCACGAGGGTCACTTCTATTAGTCGACCTCTAACAAACAAACAAGCAAACATTTATTTCCATTTTTGTACAATGGTTATTCTTCTAAAATTAAAAGTAACTTACAAGTAGACATATAACTGAACTAATAAGTAAGACGGTAATACATACAGTTAAATTAAATGTAGCTTTCCTAGAAAATAATAATGCTGTAATAAAAATTATAATGTTCCGGTTGTTCCGGTTTTACGTCACGGACTCCCTTATCAACCAAGGGCTAGGACGGTTGCCTTCTTGCGAAGGACTTGTTTTGGCAGGTGTAATCCTTACGCTGAGTGCATGCCTTTGCTAACCTCAGACTGTGGCGGGGCGCGAACCCTCGACCTGACGCCTCAGAGTCGGAGACGCTACCGACTGAGCCACGGCGACTACTGTAATAAAAATTATAATAATGTTAATAATTAAGTAGTATTAATAACACTCGATACAGTATCGTTATTATTGGCATCATAACCATATTTGTTTTCCTTACAATGAGAATAAATAGTTCTTAACTTAGAGAACAGAGAAGTCGATATCAGTTTACATATAGAGAGGTTAGTGTTAAGGGAAATTGCATTAAATCGTTAAGTTTAGTTTATGTGTGAGCAGCAACTATTTGTCCAAAAGAAAACTATATAGTTTGCCTTTGAAAGCTGCGAAGGAGGATGCATTTTTAAGATGCTCTGGAATATTGTTCCAGAGTGTTGGCCCTTTAATAGTGATCATCTTTGAACCTGCTTCTGTGTTTGTTTTCTGAGTAAAGAGCTCACTGCTCTGCCTTGTGTTGGTTCCCATTATATCCCTGACTGTTTTTAAATCAAATAACCAGCTAGGATGACGATGGTCCAAAATTTTGTATTCAAAAACATAAATAGTATAAGCGACCTTGTTTTCTGCCCGCAGCCACCCAAGTTTATTGAGAGCTGGTGTGATGTGGTCATATTTTCTTTTTCCTCCCAGGGCAACTCGAGCTGCAAAATTAAAAAGCTTCTGTATTCTGTTTATCTGAGTCTTAGTGGTAGTTCCCCAAACAGTTGTGCAAAAATTTATGTGACTTAGGGCTAGAGATTCAACAACAGTTATGCGAGTGATAATCTCAAAGTTTTCTTTTATACGTGATAAGTACATTAATGTTCCTGTAACCTTTTTGCATACTTTATCTATGTGGGAATCAAACAACATGTAGTTATCAAAGTGAATTCCTAGGTTTCTGACTGTTTGCTAGGTGTAATAATATTGTCGCTAAAATTAATTGTTGTGTTTTCTGGAATTTGTGCTGTGGAACCTTGAACCAATAAACATGCATTGTGTTTTACTTTCGTTAATTAACAGCCCAATTTCTTGAAAATAAGTTTTTATTTTTGACAGAGTGTTTTCTGCTCTTAAAGTTAGCTCTGGGAGATTATTAATATCACCACTAAGGAGTAGTTAGGTGTCATCTGCATATTGTACGACTAGACAGTCAGAAATGAATGAAGATACATCATTTACGTAAATGGAGGTAAGAGGATAGGACCAAGTACTAATTCCTGTGGAACACCAAATTATAAATTTTTTGGCATAGAGATAATGTTGTTAACACGTATAGACTGTTTACGATTAGATAGATACTCGCTAAACCAGCTCGGATCAATAATTAGGTTAGTACATTTACTTAAAAGAATTTCATGGTTTGCACTGTCGAAGGCTTTTGATAAGTCTAATAATACAAGCAGAGATATTTTTTTCATATCTATATTATTATAGATACTATTCGTAACTTTGAACAGTGCAGTTTCCGTCGAGAGTTTCGGTCTGAAACCATGTTGGTTGATAGATAATAGTCTATTTGACTCTAAATATGACATAAGTTGGCATGCAACAATTTTTTCTAATATTTTAGAGAAAATGGGTAGCAGGGAAATGGGACGATAGTTTGTCACATCTCTCTCCCCCTTTTTATGCAGAGGTATTACATGTGATTTTTTCCAAGAGTTTTGAAACTTTTTAGTAACAATGGAAGTGTTCATAATAGTTAAAATATAAGATACAATCATGGGTAGAGCATCTTTGATGAATTGAAATGGTATACTATCTGGACCATAAGAGCCAGAGTTTCTTAAGCTTTTTATGGTAAGAATTAGTTTAGAACAATCAAGAGGATTTATCTTGAAGTATTCTCTTGTGTTTACATTGGAAGAATTGACATTAAGGTGATTACTCATATTCACTGAGTTGATGTTTTCTTGGGTTTTCTCATATGTAATTTTGCCAACATTAGCAAAATAGTTATTAAAGTTTTCCGCTTTGTCTTTCAACTTCATACTATTTTCATAACTTTCTGAGGTAGTCTTTTCATTTGGTATCATGTTTCTTATCACTTTCCATGTTGCCGCTGTGTCATGTCTAGAGTCATTAAATAGTTTTTTGTAAAAGTATTTTTTACTTACATTGATGAGAGATCTGATACGTTTCTTTTATGCTTTATAACGTTCGCGGAGAGTCATATCATATCTATTCATTTCTAGCTCTTTTTGTACTTAATTTCTGATTTGCATTGCCTCTTTGATGTCATTAGTTAACCAGGGGGCTGAGAGGCGGGTTATTTTTCTTGTTACAATGGGTGCACAACTATCTAAGCATTCACGGAAGGCTTTTGTTAGAATCTCAAGCTGCAAGTCGGCGTTATCTGTGTTTATAATACTAATAAGTACATTTTTGTTGTTGATTAATACTTCACAAAAGATATCAGGGGAGCAATTTTTAGACACCGGAATGTCTTGAAGAGAGGCTTCCTTTTGGGTTGCTTATGTTTAGCATAGCAATGTTGAGCTCGTGATCTGCTATTGGGCAGGGAACTACGTCTCAATAGGGTATACTTTCCACTTTATTTGTTATTATCAGATCTATTAGAGTCCTAGAATTAGGGGTTATGAGGGTTGGTTTTGTCACTATTTGTGTTAACTTCACAGTGTTGATCACCCTTTTCATTTTGTTATCTGCTGAGAGCAAGTCATCATTAAAGTCACCAAGTATGCTTACGGGTTTATGGCGCTCACAGATATTTCTGAATGTTTCTAGTAGATGACTAAATGAACTGGAAGGTGCTTTAGGGTGACGGTAAACACACCCTACAATGAAAGATGGAAGTTTCTGATACTACACAGTAATCCATAAATCTTCGAGCTCTTCAGTTTTTCTAGATCTGTGGTTATTTCTGATGCACTAAGATAATTTCTAACATAAATACAGACCCCACCCCCTCGGCCATGGTCATTGCGAAATATATTAAACTCGCGAGACCTTCTTTTCGTTTTATGTCACTATTATTTACCATTTGGGGGTGGACACAGATGGGTTGAAGATGGGGAGTTATGACTGGAAGGCCTTTCTATCGCTTTTCCGTGAGCTCGAACATTCTACTGTTGCGCGACGGCATTCCTCTACGAACCACAGGAATACGAATGTGGAATTCTTGTATAAGTAAGCAAATGAATATATATATATATATATATATATATATATATATATATATATATATATATATATATATATATATATATATATATATTATATATATATGTGTATACATACATATATATATATATATATATATATATATATATATATATATATATATATATATATATATATATATATATATATATATATATATATATATATAGATATATATATATATATATATATATATATATATATATATATATATATATATATATATATATATATATATATATATATATATATATATATATATATATATATATATATATATATATATATATATATGTATATATATATATATATATATATATATATATATATATATATATATATATATATACATATATATATATATATATATATATATATATATATATATATATATATATATATATATATATATATATATATATATATATATATATTTATTTATATATGTATATATATATATATATATATATATATATATATATATATATATATATATACATATATATATATATATATATATATATATATATATATATATATATATATATATATATATATATATATATATATATATATATATATATATATATACATATATGTATACTGCATATATATGCATATTTATATATATTTACATATATATATATATATATATATATATATATATATATATATATATATATATATATATATATATATATATATATATATATATTTATATATATATATATATATATATATATATATTTATATATATTTACATGTATATATATATATATATATATATATATATATATATATATATATATATATATATATATATATATACATATATATATATATATATATATATATATATATATATATATATATATATATATATATATATATATATATATATATATATATATTTATATATATATATATATATATATATATATATATATATATATATATATATATATATATATATATATATATATATATATATATATATATATATATATATATATATATATAGATATATATGTATACTGTATATATATGCATATTTATATATATTTACATATATATATATATATATATATATATATATATATATATATATATATATATATATATATATACATACATATATATATATATATATATATATATATATATATATATATATATATATATATATATATATATATATATATATATATATATATACATATATGTATACTGTATATATATGCATATTTATATATATTAACATATATATATATATATATATATATATATATATATATATATATATATATATATATATATATATATATATATATATATATATGTATATGTATACTGTATATATATGCACATTTATATATATTTACATATATATATATATATATATATATATATATATATATATATATATATATATATATATATATATATATATGTATGTATATATATATATATATATATATATATATATATATATATATATATATATATATATATATATATACATACATATGAAATTATTTTTAATTAATGACAGCCTATTGCTGTTTGTCCGAAGCGGTGGCAATTAACGGCGATCACCCTCATAATTAACATTGTAAAGCGGTTTAGCAAGAAGACACCCTTGGCTAACCTTAATTAAATATCAAATACTAGAATGGACACTGAATTAATAACACTATTATTTCATGCAGGGGGTGACTATAATTGTTTAATTAAAAGAAACACCACAGCGGTAAGCTCCTTTCTTAGCCTTCTAGCACACACATACGCACACAAGTTCCATGCGCACATTCATACTCACAGGATACCCAATTACCAAACAATGGCATTCGTTTTAAGTACTTTGTGGCAGCTTCCAATTTATTGAATCCAGAAGCTGGGCAAAAGGACAAGTCTTGCAAAGAGTATATTGTACATACTGTACATATAGAGATACCCAAATCAGGGGTTGTTAGGAGTTAGGTATTTCTCTGTACATATCCATAATTGTTTAGAGAGTAGCGGGACTGACATATTTGTTTCTGTGGAAGCCTGACACTGTTAGGATACTGTTCCAGTATTGTTCCATATTGTGTTTTCAATTAGTCTACTAAATTAACAATGTCACAAACCATTCCAACTCGAAAGGGTTTTAGTGAAGAGTTGTTCAAGTCATTTTAGGCCATCAAATTTGGGATAACTAGGGATGGATCCAGGTTACTCCTGTTATTATTGAAATAAAACTCTCAATCCTGTAAAGGAAACTCTCATTTTATTCTTATATATATATATATATATATATATATATATATATATATATATATATATATATATATATATATATATATATATATATATATATTAGAATGCTATGCTGTACTAAATACTGTCATAATTATTCTAAGGTGTTTTGGAATTTTTATATTGTCTTTTCTATTGCATATATATTGCACTGTTACCCACTTTATGCTTTGTTGAAGAAAGGCATTTTATCTATTATATATTCATTATTATTATTATTATTATTATTATTATTATTATTATTATTATTATTATTATTATTATTATTATTATTATTATTATTATTATTATTATTATTATTATTAGTATTATTATTAATATCATTATTATTATTATTATTATTATTATTACTATTGCTATTGTTATTATTATTATTATTATTATTATTATTATTATTATTATTATTATTATTATTGTTATTATTATTATTATTATTATTATTATTATTATTATTATTATTATTATTATTATTATTATTATTATTGTTATTATTATTATTATTATTAATATTATTATTATTATTATTATTATTATTATTATTATTATTATTATTATTATTATTGTTATTATTATTATTATTATTATTATTATTATTATTATTATTATTATTATTATTATTATTATTATTATTATTAGTAGTAGTAGTAGTAGTAGTAGTAGTAGTAGTAGTAGTAGTATTTTTCACAAAACCAAATTAGTCATTAGGAAGAGGAAATTATACCTAACACGTAGTTTGCTTTCTCTCCTTACCTTATACAGTAGTCTGCTTAATGTGCTCGCCCACTCTGCCTCTCATAGTTTTTTCTTTCTCCTCTTATCTTTTATGCTTAACATTTTCTTCTTTCTTCCCCTTGAAAGGAGGAAAAAAATACCTACTGCGTGTTCCCCTATCAGTCGCATAAAGTGACAAAATGGGGCAGCGCAAGGAGACTGAAAATTCTCTCCTCTGTATATTCCTCCAACAGAAAGTCAAGGTATTGCTTTGACTAGGTCACCCCTTGTAAGGGGATTATGGCTCTTGTAGACAGTCAAAGAAAAGAACTTTTGAGTCGTGGAGGAAATATTCCATCTATGGCCCATTACCGTCTGAGATGCTCTAAAGTCTAAACGCTGAGTGACTCAAGATTATTTTCTTGCTTCTCCCTAGCTCATTCGGAGTCGCTTGCTTCTTTGAGACTAGTTTTGATTGTGGCTCTGAGTTGACTGGCGGATGCCTTCTTTGACACAACACTCTCCATTTATAATGGCTTGGGACCTGCATTGAGTTGAGATGGTTTAACACATTACGTATTTATTTGTCGCATGTTATATTTCATATAGTAATAGCCAAGTATATGTGTAATTACTGTGCATACACCTATGTTTCATGATTGAGGGCAGTTAGATTCTTTCTGAAACAAAGGTGTCCGCGCGTGCGCGCATGTTTGTGTATGTGTGAATATGCTTGTGTGTATGTGTGTGCGTGAATGAGTGGTCAAAAGTCACCCTTCTGATGAGGGAGGCCTCTATCCCTATGCCGGTTCAATATCCCAAGGATGAACATTCGGCCGTAAATTGATGACCACAGGTTTGTCAGCAAAACTCTAAAAATTTTAGTACTAATGAATAATAATATACGGCAGATAAAAGAAAATGAATCCTCGCACAGGTGACTTTATTTCCAAGATGATAAAAAGATAAGCATTGAATTGTTATCCTGATAAGAGACAGACTGCCAGAGTTCTTGTTCATATAAACAGTATCATCTCGGAGTAGAGATATCAATTTGACCACAGCTCCGTCTAAGAAAAAAATATAATTATAATAATATTAACAACATTTTCGGTTTTCTTGAGTTATACACATGTGAATAGTGTCCGGATAAAATCGTATAGTGTCCGGATAAACTCGAAATGATTTAGCAATAACATTGCCGAAATAAGTTCCGAAAACTATTTTGCACAAAAACTTGTTTCTTGTCATTGATTATAAATAAGCTTCAATATTCATGGTGAGAACATTCAGAAAAAAAAAGAAATTTAAATCACATTCGAGTATTTTGTTTCCGAATCTTTTTGAGAATATTTCACAATCTGACATTTGTCACACTCACGTCATAAACAGTTGGGAAGATAAAGAGGCTATAGAATTATCATAGCTCATCATGTATCGCCCGTTGTTTAGCCTTTCTTTGGTATTATTAACAGTTTTGATATATGTCAACGATTCCTTGCAGTTCGAACACGAAGCGCCACTTTTGTATGCTTACAGTGCATCTGCGAATACCATCACAATTGATG
>JAXCGZ010005925.1:20000-27500 GCA_037179515.1 Halocaridina rubra | reverse complement strand
TTAGTAGTTTCTCCATAACTTTGCAAACTATGCTGGTCAAGGAAACTGGTCTATAGTTTAGAGCCGTATCCCTCCTTCACTTTTTGAAGATAGGTATCACATTTGCTTGTTTCCAGCATCTTGGAATCTCTCCTGACTCCAGTGACTTTTTAAATATGATACTTAGTGCCACTGATATTGAGTTTGCGCATTTTTTAAGTACATGAGGGGATATGTCATCAGGATCTGTAGCTTTATGAACATCTAAATCCATCAGCGCTTTGCATACCTCTGTGGCTGTAAGGTTGCTGTTCTCTAATACCGGCCCTTGAGCTTCTATCTCTGCAATCTGAGGGGGTGGGGTATTTTCTACTGTAAATACTGACTGAAACTCCTTGTCCAATTCTTTGCAGATCTCTTCATCCGTCTCAGTGATGCTTCCATCCGCTCTCTTTAGCCTTAAAACCTGTTCTTTTACCTTCAGTTTTCCTCTGATAAAGCTGTGGAAAAGCTTGGGATTTTCTTTAGCCTTCCTGGTGATGTCCCTCTCATAGTCTCTCTCTGCCTCTTTCCTTTTACTTAGGTAATCATTTCTTGCTCTTTTGTAGGTTTGCCAGGCATTTACGTTTTTCTCCTCCTATACCTTTTCCAGCATTTGTCTCTCCACTCCTTAGCTCTTTTACACTCATTATCGAACCATTTCTCTCTGGCATGAATTACACCTACTTTGGTGACAGGTATGCAGCAATCTTCTATCTTCCCATATTTCTCACAAAAGATGTCATACATTTCTAGTACAGATATGTTGTAAAATAAGGTGATCCAGTCAATAACTGCAAAAAGCTCATTCATTTTGATGTAATCTCCTTTCGGATAGTTCCTCCTCCTGTCCTCAGTGCCTCTACTCTCAGGAAGAATATCTTCAATGGTATACTCCATCAACAACACACAGTGGTCACTCTTTTCAATTGGTGGTTCATACTCAATTTTTTCAATATCCAACACATTATCTGTGAATACTAGATCAAGTAGTGATGGCTCATCCCCAGCCCTGGTCCTCGTTGATTCCATTACATGTTGGTGTAGGAAATTCCCTTGTACGCAATCTAGGAATCTTGCCCCGAATGAGTCCTCACCACTGTGTGGGTCAAGATTTATCAAATCTATCTCTTTATGATTAAAATCTCCCATAATCAAAATCCTGCATTTTCTCTCCCATGCCATGTTAACAACTGAGTTTATGACTTCAATAGTACCTATATGACTTTCCTCATAAACTTCTAGCCTATTTTGGTTCCTTGGTGGGTTATATACAACTGTTATTATTATGCTCTCTGACCCAGTATTTATGCGAGCAACAAGAAATTCCTTGAATTCACTTTCTATAGCCAAGTTTATTTCTTCAACTTGAATCCTTTCACTTATGAGCAGTCCTATCCCTCCACCAGTCCTCTCAGATCTTTCAACCCTTAATATTCTGAAGCCCTTAGGAAAAACTGTGACACTGTTTATGTCCTCACTCAACTTAGTCTCTGTAATTGCTACTATATCTACCTTACTGTTGTGAATCCTATCTTTTAATTCTACTGCCTTACCAGCTAATCCACCAGCATTTGTGTGTAAAAACCTTAATGAGGCCCCATCCCCTGATCTTCTGTGATTACCTAATTGTGATTACCTAATTGTGTTTACGGGAAAGAGCCCAAAGCTCGTATCTTCCCGTCTCCTCATCGGTTCCATTTTATACTTAGTCATACTTATCATACCTGTCCTTAAAACTATGGATTGAGATAGCATTAACTACCTCCTCGCTTAGCCAATTCCAATTATCAACTACTCTTACAATGAAAAAGTATTTCCTTACATCCTGCGAAGAAGTTTTCTTACGAAGCTTCAAACTATGACCTCTAGTTCTAGAGCCAGCCATATCAAAATATCGATCCCTATCCACTCTATCATAACCATGAAGGAATTTAAAGACTGTCACCATATCCCCCCTCACTCTTCTAGCTTCGAGTGATGGTAAGTCTAATTCCCTCAGCCTCTCATCATAACTGAGATTGCGTATTTCTGGCACCAGTTTCGTGTGTGTGTGATTACCTAATTGTGATTACCTAATTGTGTTTACGGGAAAGAGCCCAAAGCTTGTATCTTCCCGTCTCCTGATCGGTTCCATTTTAGACTTAGTGATACTTATCGTACCTGTCCTTAAAAGTATGGATTGAGATAGCATTAACTATCTCCTCGCTAAACCAATTCCAATTATCAACTACTCTTACACTGAAAAAGTATTTCCTTACATCCTGCAAAGAAGTTTTCTTATTAAGCTTCAAACTATGACCTCTAGTTCTAGAGCCAGCCATATCGAAATATCGATCCCTATCCACTCTATCATAACCATGAAGGAATTTAAAGACTGTCACCATATCCCCCCTTACTCTTCTAGCTTCGAGTGATGGCAAGTCTAATTCCCTCAGCCTCTCATCATAAGCGAGATTGCGTATTTCTGGCACCAGTTTCGTGGCATGTCTTTGAACTTTTTCAAGCTTAGCTATGTGCTTTTTCAAGTGCGGATTCCAAAAGGGGGCTGCATATTCGAGTTTTGGCCTCACATAGGTTACATAAATATTTCTGAACATTTCCTTGTCCATGTGCCTGAAGGCTACCCTTACATTTGATAAGAATGCATATGCTGCCCTTACTACGCCATTTATATGTATTTCTGGAGACAAATCTGCCAGTATGTTTACTCCTAGATCTCTCTCATTTTCTGTCTCTTGAAGTTGTACTCCAGCCACCGAGTAGTCAAGCTTGGGCCTTCTTGCACTTGTACCCATTCTCATTACCTTACATTTTGAGGTATTGAATTTCATTAGCCACTTTTCTGACCACTCATGCAGATTATTTAGATCCTCCTGAAGTTCTCTACCATTGTTCTCGTTTTTTACTTTCTTCACAATCTTTGCATCATCTGCAAACATATTCATGAATGAATTTACAGACTCTGGTAGGTCATTTACATATACAAGGAACAAAAGTGGCCCTAAAACTGAACCCTGTGGAACTCCACTACTAACTCTTCTCCATTCAGACACTGAGTGTCTTACTCTAACCCTCTGTTCCCTTCCTTCTAAGTAAGTTTTTATCCATTCCAAGACATTTCCACCTATTCTAGCCATTGATTGCAGCTTCCTAATAAGTCTCCCATGTGGAACAGTGTCAAACGCTTTCTGGAAGTCTAGGAATATGCAATCTGCCCAGCCCTCTCTTTCCTGTAAGATTTGGCTTACCTCATCATAAAATTCTAATAAGTTTGTTACTGTTGATCTTCCTTCTCTTAAGCCATGTTGCCTCACTGACAAAAAGTTGAAGGATTCCAAGTGAAGAGAGATATGTTTCCTTAGTAGTTTCTCCATAACTTTGCAAACTATGCTGGTCAAGGAAACTGGTCTATAGTTCAGAGCCGTATCCCTCCTTCCCTTTTTGAAGATAGGTATCACATTTGCTTGTTTCCAGCATCTTGGAATCTCCCCCGACTCCAGTGACTCCTTAAATATGATACTTAGTGCCACTGATATTGTGTTTGCGCATTTTTTAAGCACATGAGGGGATATGTCATCAGGACCTGTAGCTTTATGAACATCTAAATCCATCAGCGCTTTGCATACCTCTGTGGCTGTAAGGTTGATGTTCTCTAATACCCTCCCTTGAGCTTCTATCACTGCAATCTGAGGGGGTGGGGTATTTTCTACTGTAAATACTGACTGAAACTCCTTGTTCAATTCTTTGCAGATCTCTTCGTCCGTCTCAGTGATGCTTCCATCCGCTCTCTTTAGCCTTAAAACCTGTTCTTTTACCTTCAGTTTTCCTCTGATAAAGCTGTGGAAAAGCTTGGGATTTTCTTTAGCCTTCCTGGTGATGTCCCTCTCATAATCTCTCTCTGCCTCTCTCCTTTTACTTAGGTAGTCATTTCTTGCTCTTTTGTAGGTTTGCCAGGCATTTATGTTTTTTCTCCTCCTATACCTTTTCCAGCATTTGTCTCTCCACTCCTTAGCTCTTTTACACCCATTATCGAACCATTTCTCTCTGGCATGAATTACACCTACTTTGGTGACAGGTATGCAGCAATCTTCTATCTTCCCATATTTCTCACAAAAGATGTTATACATTTCTTGTACAGATTTGTGTGTGATTACCTAATTGATTACCTAATTGTGTTTACGGGAAAGAGCCCAAAGCTCGTATCTTCCCGTCTCCTGATCGGTTCCATTTTTAGACTTAGTGATACTTATCATACCTGTCCTTAAAACTATGGATTGAGGTAGCATTAACTATCTCCTCGCTTAGCGAATTCCAATTATCAACTACTCTTACACTGAAAAAGTATTTCCTTACATCCTGCAAACAAGTTTTCTTCCGAAGCTTCAAACTATGACCTCTAGTTCTAGAGCCAGCCATATCGAAATATCGATCCCTATCCACTCTATCATAACCATGAAGGAATTTAAAGACTGTCACCATATCCCCCCTTACTCTTCTAGCTTCGAGTGATGGCAAGTCTAATTCCCTCAGCCTCTCATCATAACCGAGATTGCGTATTTCTGGCACCAGTTTCGTGGCATGTCTTTGAACTTTTTCAAGCTTAGCTATGTGCTTTTTCAAGTGCGGATTCCAAAAGGGGGCTGCATATTCGAGTTTTGGCCTCACATAGGTTACATAAATATTTCTGAACATTTCCTTGTCCATGTGCCTGAAGGCTACCCTTACATTTGATAAGAATGCATATGCTGCCCTTACTACGCCATTTATATGTATTTCTGGAGACAAATCTGCCAATATGTTTACTCCTAGATCTCTCTCATTTTCTGTCTCCTGAAGTTGTACTCCAGCCACCGAGTAGTCAAGCTTGGGCCTTCTTGCACTTGTACCCATTCTCATTACCTTACATTTTGAGGTATTGAATTTCATTAGCCACTTTTCTGACCACTCATGCAGATTATTTAGATCCTCCTGAAGTTCTCTACCATTGTTCTCGTTTTTTACTTTCTTCACAATCTTTGCATCATCTGCAAACATATTCATGAATGAATTTACAGACTCTGGTAGGTCATTTACATATACAAGGAACAAAAGTGGCCCTAAAACTGAACCCTGTGGAACTCCACTACTAACTCTTCTCCATTCAGACACTGAGTGTCTTACTCTAACCCTCTGTTCCCTTCCTTCTAAGTAAGTTTTTATCCATTCCAAGACATTTCCACCTATTCTAGCCATTGATTGCAGCTTCCTAATAAGTCTCCCATGTGGAACAGTGTCAAACGCTTTCTGGAAGTCTAGGAATATGCAATCTGCCCAGCCCTCTCTTTCCTGTAAGATTTGGCTTACCTCATCATAAAATTCTAATAAGTTTGTTACTGTTGATCTTCCTTCTCTGAAGCCATGTTGCCTCACTGACAAAAAGTTGAAGGATTCCAAGTGAAGAGAGATATGTTTCCTTAGTAGTTTCTCCATAAGTTTGCAAACTATGCTGGTCAAGGAAACTGGTCTATAGTTATCCCTCCTTCCCCTTTTTGAAGATAGGTATCACATTTGCTTGTTTCCAGCATCTTGGAATCTCCCCCGACTCCAATGACTCCTTAAATATGATACTTAGTGCCACTGATATTGTGTTTGCGCATTTTTTAAGCACATGAGGGGATATGTCATCAGGACCTGTAGCTTTATGAACATCTAAATCCATCAGCGCTTTGCATACCTCTGTGGCTGTAAGGTTGATGTTCTCTAATACCGGCCCTTGAGCTTCTATCACTGCAATCTGAGGGGGTGGGGTATTTTCTACTGTAAATACTGACTGAAACTCCTTGTTCAATTCTTTGCAGATCTCTTCGTCCGTCTCAGTGATGCTTCCATCCGCTCTCTTTAGCCTTAAAACCTGTTCTTTTACCTTCAGTTTTCCTCTGATAAAGCTGTGGAAAAGCTTGGGATTTTCTTTAGCCTTCCTGGTGATGTCCCTCTCATAATCTTTCTCTGCCTCTCTCCTTTTACTTAGGTAGTCGTTTCTTGCTCTTTTGTAGGTTTGCCAGGCATTTATGTTTTTTCTCCTCCTATACCTTTTCCAGCATTTGTCTCTCCACTCCTTAGCTCTTTTACACCCATTATCGAACCATTTCTCTCTGGCATGAATTACACCTACTTTGGTGACAGGTATGCAGCAATCTACTATCTTCCCATATTTCTCACAAAAGATGTCATACATTTCTTGTACGGATTTGTTGTAAAATAAGGTTCTCCAGTCAATAACTGCAAAAAGCTCATTCATTTTGATGTAATCTCCTTTCTGATAGTTCCTCCTCATGTCCTCAGTGCCTCTACTCTCAGGAAGAATGTCTTCAATGATATACTCCATCAACAACACACAGTGGTCACTCTTTCCAATTGGTGGTTCATACTCAATATTTTCAATATCCAACACATTATCTGTGAACACCAGATCAAGTAGTGATGTGTGTGTGTGTGTGTGTGTGTGTGTGTGTGTGTGTGTGTGTGTGTGTGTGTGTGTGTGTGTGTGTGTGTGTGTGTATAATGATAATAAACCTCTGTATCTGTCACACAAAATTGTCAGTACCTTTGTTTATTCTAGTGTGGTGAATCTACATGTACTCTACCCCTAAAGGACCAGGTTAGGCAAAATTTGGAGACGAATATCTTTTTGACAAGAGTTAATCTGGAACCAAACGACTGCTTTTACATTCCTCCAAAGTGGTGAGTTTCATAACAGACGAAAGTCAACACCTCATTTCTTAAATGAATCATAATATTAGCATTATTTCTATACAAATGTACATTAGTCAGAGCTAATAATAGTCGAAGCTGTGGAGTCATTGTCATAGGTACATGTTCTTCTATTTTTATCTTCATTTTTAGTCATATTGTATGTCGATTCAAGTGGAATAATTATTCCTATTAAAGTGCCACGAGCTAGCACCCAGTAGACTTGTATTCCTCCTCGTAAATTCCTCATTTTTTTTTCTGGGAAGAAATCGCTCTTTGCCACGGGTTGAAGTGGCATGCTTATCAGTATACACATTAGTCTAGCTTTTGATGTATTGGTCTATTACCTTTCTTCAACCCAAATATATTTATACTAAAAATTGGCTATTCCACTGTTATGCAGTAACTTTTATAAGCACAAATAGTATTTTAAAGTTCCTTCACACGCTGTGCTTCCCTTTTATTTATAACAGGTATTGGCAGTCGTCAGCGTCGGCAGACTCTGTTTCTTTAAGAATACTTTGGGAAGAAGATCTTTCTCTCCGAGAAGACGTCTTGGAAACTTTAACAGATGACAACGATCTTCTTGAGGATATATATAATTCTCCTAACTATAAAGCAGATGCAAGGTAATATTAATATTTTCTGGTTACGACTGTTAAGAAGTAATTTTTTTTCTTTTGCAAGCTTAAAGGTAATATTATATTAAAGCTCTGTAGGATTTGACTGCTTTGAAAGGGATTAAAATTA